>JAQIWS010000162.1:0-42239 GCA_034696085.1 Stigmatogaster subterranea | reverse complement strand
TCGGTGTTATCCAGTATAAATTGACAAAGTCTTTTGAATTTGAATTACCAATATTACCATATTACAGTATTTTAGAAATCTTATCTTTTTTTCTTGAAATTTAATCAAATTTTCCTATTATTTTCATCCTTTCTTCGTTTTTTCCTCAAATTTTCACAAATTTCATCAAAATTTCTTTATTTTTCTTCACCATTACCAATTTTTATTTACAATTAAAACATTTCTCACAATAAAATCAACCCGCACTCCACAAATTACACAATAAAATCCAAAACTACAAACTTAAAACATTTCAAACTCTTAACCGTTAATCAAAGCTTCAAGCCTCTTTATATAAGCAATTGCCAACCGAAGCGTCTCCACTTTGCTCAACTTATAATTACCACCATGCGGACATGGTAAAAGAGTTCTTAAATATTCAAAACTTTCATTCATATTCCTAACGCGTCTTCTCTCCCTCTCATTCCTCCGGTGAACATCAAAATGGCACTCAACATTCTCCGAAAACGGTAATGGAATTTTACACCGTGCTGAAAATGGCGAATTCTACAAAAATTTCAGAAAATACCAAATTGTAAAATTATAAATTTGTATAATTGAATATTTTACCTGAGGTTGGGATAAATTCCTGTATGGAGACATGAGATTAGAGATTTACAAAATGTGGTGAATTTGGTGAAATTGAGTTAGAAGTGGATTTTGGGGTGTGTGGTTTTTGGTTTACCCACGAGGTGTTAGGGATAAGTGTTTGCGATGAATTATAAATGAAGATTTTAAGTGGTTTGTCCATTGATCCATTTTTTATCTCCGTTTTTTATTCTTTGTAGACAACTTGGACGAAGTATTTGGTAAATGCTGTCTTCTAATTGTGCCATTTTTGAATTTGTAAGTTATTTTTTTGATCTGAAAGTTGAAAAATGGTTTTAAAGAAGGTGAAAGTAAGTTTTTTTAAATAAAAATTTTACCTAAGTAAGCTTTTCTTGAGTACAAAACTTTAAAAACTAGTTGTCATTTTATATTAAATAGTAATATAAATAATATTTTAAGATAGGTGTGGTACATGGTAGAAAAATAAATGAATAAACACAAAATAAACAAACTTTACGACGCCATATTTATTCAATCCTGTTGCTTGGATACCATTTTTGTCGCCACCTAGCGATAATTTACAACCTTTTAAAATCCAACCTCGTAATTTCAAGTAAAAATATATTTTAAATGCTTAAATTTTACCATTTTTAATATTCAAAACTAAATTTTAAACATTAAAAAATAAATTGTATTTACGTCATTGAAATTACAACTACTTAAGCGCCATCTATTATCAAATTACGACCTAACCCAAAACTCTATCAAACATCTTTTTAATTTTATAAGTAACAAATTTCGACATCCATTAACAAATTAACATATTTACAACCAAATCTATCTCTTCATCTACCTTCAAACATGTTTTAGTGACTCAAAACCCCAGTAAATCCATTCAAATAAATTCAACTTTTATCAGATCTCAACCGGATTCATACACTGAATATACAGCAGCGACACATTCATAAATTACTCCATCGACCAGCGCCAAATGCGGCGAGGGACTGCAGTTAAAGTGACCCGCAAAAACTTATGGTAATATTAATGGCTTTTGTCACCCCTCGTTTGGCGCGCTGCTGTATCAATAATAGATTCAAAATGGTGGACAATGTCGTATCTGTTTATTCTGTGATTCAGATGCATAAGCAGGCGTAGACCCAACATGAGCGAATTTGTCGTTTAGACGAAATTTTCGTCTTAAAAACCAATTTTCAGCGGATTTTTACGGATTTATAAAGATGAACACTAAACCTGAGTCGGATTTGGACACGGACAACCGTCAACAACGTCAATTTTCAGGTTTGAACCGCGATTTTTCTCAGTTTTTGTGAGTTTTTAGGTTAAGTTTTTTAAGCCTAACGGTTGGTTTTTGAGGTTTATAAATGAGTTTTGAGGATTTAAAATGTCGTTTTTGGATTAAACATGCACAATACAATGATGAGTAAAGAATTGTCAAGTTTTTAAAAGGGTTTTAAAAGGATTTTGTGAAGTTGTAACTCGTTATTTTAAACTTAGACGGAGATTTTGATGTGAGTTTGAGTTTTAAAACGTCAGTTTGTAAAGTTTACTTTAGGATTTATTTTTGTTTTTGGTTATTAGCTTAGTAAGTTAGTTAAATTTGTGAGATTAGAAGATTTTTATTCGTAATTTTGTTGATTAAAAACCAGATTTTTCGCCATGTTTTGCTGATTTTTCAAAGTTTGTTGTTTTCTAACGTAACGTTTTGTGTTTTTACAAATGCAAATTTTGTACCTGGTAAAAGTTATTAAACTGAAGATCTACTATACATTTTAATCAATAATGTACGTTGTTTTAACATATTTAATTATTTTTTAAATAAAAATTTTCGTAAATATTAAATAATAATTTTTTTACGCTTCTAACGTAACGTTTATTTTTAGTGTTACGCTCTAAAAATTTATCATTTTAATCAATCATTTTTATTGTTTGTATAAAGTATTTAATGTTAATGTTTACTAATTAAATAACTTCAAAACATTTTTTATTGAAATTTTTACAAAAATATTCAGTTTTAACTTAACATTTGTTATTTTATGGTAAACTTTTTGAAATGTAGTAAATTGATGAAAATTCGTTGTGTGAACACGTTTAATAATAGTTATTGTTGTTTTAACAGGTTAAAACTATTTTTAAACACGAACGTAGAAAAATATTTAAAGTTGAATATTTCGTTTTACGTAAAATTTTAACGTTTTTACCTTAAAAAAAACATTATTTTATTTGCAAAATTCGTGAATTTTAACACCGTTAATATAAGTCTTTTAATGTTTATTGCTACTAAAACAGTTTTAAACAACGTTTTGAACAAAATTTTATTAAATATAGCAAACAATTTCTTTAACCTAACGTTTTCACGTTATAAAGTAAATTCTTTTTTTTATATTTGCCTACTTTTAAACATTCTTTAACGTGTTTATTAACATTATTTTATTCTTTAAACAGAGTTAATTTACTGTTAACTCAAAATTTTACTCCGTACCAATTTTTCGAACAAATTTCCACTTTCAACGTTATATTCAACGTTTAACCTTATAAAATTTATTAACTTCACACTATATCAGTTTATTACTCCTCTAATCATTACTTGTTATTTACTCAACAACTCCAACGATTACTAAACAAATATTTATTAAAAATAGCTTCGTTATCTCAACGATAACCTCGTTAATTCCTTTACAGACTTTAACCTTTAACGTGAAAATTTTCATTTATTTCTTAGAAATAAATAATTTATCATTAATATTGGGTTTAATTAACTTTTCTGATTAGTAAGGAAAAGTGTTAATGGTGTAAACAGGAAGTGACGTAACCTTACTTTAAAAAATTGAAAACACAGGAACTATTTTTAACGTTAATAGAGCGTAACGTGAATATTTTTTGTTATTTTACGGTACGTTATGCAATTTTTAAATATTTTTAAATATTAAGATGAAATGTTTTTAAAATGACATCAACTGATATTAAAAATGACTCATTTTAATGTCTTATGACGTCATAATTTAATTTAAGGTTTGAGGTTGTAATTATTTATTTTTGCGAAGTTTTTATCTTTATTTCTTACGTAAATATCAAAAATAATAAAATTGTTGCGAGAAAAGTGTGAAAAATGGCGTCTGACGCCATTTTGAAAACAAATGCCAAGGTTTAGTTCTGATTTTTCGAATTGTAAATGTGTGCTATTTGGTAAATGTCAAGTGTAATCCTGTTTTCCGCGATGTCTTTTCGTTAAATGTTATATTTTTCGAAAATTTGTTTAGACGTTTGCGTTAGAAAGTTTGGTTAGGGTTATGTGTTTATTTTGGAATGGGTTTGTTTTTAACCGAAGATGTTGGAGAAAGGATGATTTGTATTTTTCGTCGTCGAGAATATCTTATCCGCAGTGTAAATATGTGTGAAAATTTGGGTTTTAAAAGTGTTGTTTGAGTTTTTAGTGTTGAATTAGTGTTAATTTGAAGTTTTGACATGAATTTTAAGTGATTTTTAACCGGGATTTAAGGTTAATTTGAGGTATTGAACTACTTAGGACTAATTTTTAAAATGATTAACCAAAGGTGTGTTTTAAATTCTTAGGAGATTAGTTTTTTAATTCCTTTTTTACAATTTTTAACCAAATTTTCAAATTTTTAATCATAATTTTACCAAATTTTTAATCAAATTTTGTCACATTTTCAAATTTTTAATCAAATTTTGTCACATTTTCAAATTTTTAATCAAATTTTGTCACATTTTCAAATTTTTAATCAAAAATCTTCAAATTATAATTTTCCAATCACTGTTCAATTTTCAACCAAAAGTAATCAACTTTTTTAAATTCAAAAAATTCCCATCTTTTAACTCTTCTTTCAAAACCAAAACTCAATCTTTACAAAACTTTACTCAAACATTTCACGTCATCGCTTTAACTTCACTTTGTATTTTTCCCGCGTGTTTGTTTCTCTCACTCACGTTCGTTTTGCCTTTTCGTGTTACCTTTTATTTTAATTATAGACGAATCCTACAGCAGTAGTTTATCCGATTACCACGATTACGAACCGCAGTTGGAATTTGATGATACCGAGTTGGAACAGACGGTTGGTAAGCGCAAATTGCAACCCACAACAACTTTACAGACTATAAAAAATTATATTCATTTACACTAAAATATTTTTCGCACTAAAATTCCGAAATAATCGAAATTTCTTCGCTTTTTGCTCTAATATTTCACAGCTTCGCCGCCATTTTGTTTGTTTTTGTTTGTTTTTTGCATGTTTAGTGTTAAAGGTTGATGGTTTTTAGAGGTTTACTAATGTTTTCTGCATGATTTGGAAGTGTGGATGGGATTAATTGTGGATTAGTATTTTATTCAGGTATAGTAAAAACAAATTACGTAGTAGTTTTAAGTTGTCTGAAATAAACAAATAACGATTAGAAGTGTTTGGGTTAGTTTGTTTGGATTTTTTGGAAGGAAAAAATTGGTCTTCAAGTTGTTTAAACGCATCTGTATGACGTTTTGACGTTAAAAATTAGGAGTTTGGTGTGTTTAACTGCTGTTTATTGATGTTTCAATGGTCTAAAATTGTTTAAACGATAATTTTTAGTTGCAAAAGTTTAAAATTAGGGTTTAAGTAACTTTAAACATAATTAAACCCTAATTTTAAACTTCTGCGAATAAAAATTATAGTTTAAACAATTTTAGACCATTTAAACAAATTTATTCAGCGTTGAAACAATAATAAACAGTACTTAAACGTGTGTATTATTATAGACGTGTTTATTTTAGCAAAAAATTAACATTTAACTTGTTCAAATTTTCTTTTTTAACTGTTTCATGCTAAAAAAAAAAATCACTGTTTAAACAACTTAAAAACTAATTAATTAATAAACTAACGCCTAACTTTTACTAACCCAGTTTAAACACTAATACTAAACTTCAAAAAAAATTATTTTTAAGAGAAAAAAAATTTTAAAACCTTTTCTTGATACATCCCAGATGTTCCAGAAAAAGATGAAGCTCCGGAATATCTAGAATCTCCGATGTCCGACGGAACGATCGAAGAAAACTTCGAAGAAGAACTCGGTCAGTTATCCGACTTAAACGATATGGACGCCGCCATTGGAAATGGCGACGTGAAAGATCCAGAAGAGTTTTCGGAAATCGCCGATTACGGCATCGTCGAACTCGCTGGTAAGCATTTAACCACTAATAACTAACTACAGTCTATTTTTAACTCTAAATTTTAATTTACAGGTGACGATAATTACGGTAGAAAAGTAATAGTGATTTCGGCGTGTCGATTACCGTGTAATAAATCAATGAATCACGATAGTTTATTAAAGTACGATTGATTTTTATGGTTAATTCATGATTTGTAGTTTTAATTTTGGTTTATTTTTAGATATTTGATGTATACTTTAGATCAATACGTTGAAAACGATTATTCACTCGTTTATTTTCATCACGGTTTGACCAGTAAAAATAAACCGTCGTTGTCTTGGTTGTGGAGAGCGTATAAAGCCTTTGACAGAAAGTTTGTATTTTCTCTATTTTACTGGTTTTTAACCCTTTTTGTTAAAAAATGTGTTATTTTGTATCTAGATATAAGAAAAATTTAAAAGCACTCTATCTAGTCCATCCGACAGGATTTATTAAATTGATTTGGCAGTTGTTTAAACCTGCTATTAGGTAAGGAAAATTATAAAAGGGTTGTGGAAAATTATTTTTAGCAATATTTTGTTTGATTTTTAGTGTAAAGTTTGGTAAAAAAATAATGTACGTGAATTATTTACACGAGTTGAAACAACATCTTCATTTTGATCAACTTTGTACGCCACAGCCTGTTGTAGAGTAAATATTTTTGGGGTTTAGTTTGTTTAGTTTTTGTTAATTTTTATTTCTTTTTTTCTTTTTTAGTCATGATCAAATGTTGTTGGAGAAGTTAAAATCGCGACTCCCGCATTCACAGTCGTTAACGTTCCATATACCGCTCGATACGCAGCAGTTCAAAGTCTCCTTGCACTTGTAGGTTTTGTTGCGGATTTTTTTCAATTTTTTTCAATTTTTTTTTGTTAGGTTTTTCATATTTTTACGTTTAAAATTTGAGAAAAATGAATTAAGTCGATTTGAATGTGAAATTTTCACAAAATTTTCACATTTTTCGTTGGTTTTCAAAAATTATTCGCTCTTTTAATACTTTTATTCTAATGGGCTCAAATTTTTCTTTCATTTTTCACAAATTTGTTCGATATTTGTGATTTTCTCAAATTTATTCGCCTTTCCACGATTTTTCTCAACTCAATTTTTCACACCTATTTCAATATTCCATAAATTTTCATTTTTATTTCAGTATCAAAGAACACAACGACGGCGACCCAATCGCTCCCGTCGTCAGGCAATGCATAAAATTTCTGGAAAATCCCGATAGTAATTTACACAGAATTATAATTTTATAAAATCGATTTAAAATTAATTTTATTAAATCTTTTCAAATAAAATTTCAGTTTTGGAAACTGAAGGATTATTCCGTCGATCGGCGTGCACGTTGGTGGTGAAAAACGTTCAACAACTTTTTAATGATGGCAGGACGGTGGATTTCGCTGAGTTGGCTGATCCTCATATCCCGGCTGTCATTTTGAAAACATTCCTCAGAGAGTTGACGGAACCGTTACTCACATTTGATTTGTTTCCTGATATTATCAGCTTCCAAAGTAAGTAATTGTTTTTAATGTGTTTGAATTTGAATTTAAATTTGAAGTATTTGATGTTAATTGATGGTAATTTTATTTTTAGGTGGTTTGTATGAACAATTTTGATTTATTTTAATATATTTTTGTTTGAAAATTTGATTTTACTTAAATTTTTTTTGGTTTTTCTTAATTTCGATTAAATTTCACCAAAAATTAACATTTTTTTTTACTGAATCAATTAACTTGTAAATATTTTCTTCAAACTTTTAACTTAAATTTGCATTTTATTCGAAATTTGATAAATTACAACCAATTTTCTTATTGATTTTTAAATCTTTTAAAATTTAAAAATATTTCTGTAAATTTTTATTATTTTTCTACTTTTACTTAATTTAAATTTTTTAGTTAAATTTTATTATTTTGCTTACCTAAAACAAAACAAATCTCACTTTAAGCCTTTTATATTTTAAACCCAGGATTAGACAAATTGGAGAAACTCGAAGTCGCTCGCGCACTGATCCTCAAGAGACTACCCGATGATAATTACATCGTTCTCAAATTCGTTCTGGAGTTTCTGCAAAAAGTAACCATCAAACATTTACATTTCTAATTATTTCTCAACCTCAAAATATTTTAATATTGTTATTAAATTTTTCAATTTTTCAATTAATTTATTAATCCTCCACCAGGTGATAGACCGAAGCGACCTCAACAAAATGACAGCGTCCAATTTATCCATCGTGTTCGGCCCTAATCTCACCTGGTCACAGAACATGCAAGCCTCTCTATCGTCAGTCGGCGCTGTCAATCACTTCACCGAATTTCTCCTTTCACATTTCGACGAAATCTTCACGCAATGAGAAGAGGAAATAATCACAAAAAAATCACTCGAAAAATTAAATTTGAATTTTGGGGTAAAATTTACTACTAACAAAAATAATTAATTTTAAGTTTATTTTATTTTGTGCGATATTTCCAAAAATTTTATTTTATTTTTGGTTTTTTGTAACAAAAAATTTGTGTTATTTAAGCACAAATTTCATGAATTTTGTTTAAATGTTTTGATTGTGTGCACAAATTATTTTGTAAATTTAAATTCTGTCAATTTAATGTTTTTTTAACCGTAAAATTTTAAATTTTAATAACTTTTTGTTACAAAAAAGCAAAAGCAAAACGTGGAAATTTAAAAATCTTGTAAATAACAAATTTTTTCCTTTTTTTTAATAGACGTACAAATTGTAAAATTAATTATAAAACTAAAAACTTATTGCGGTAAGCAAATATTTCTATTACAGTAAATAAGTAATAATAAGAATAATTAAAAATAAATAATTCTAACATTTTTATAGTTATAAATAAAAATAAAAACAATCCCAAACTCTTGAATATTTTTATTTTGTTTTATAGGAGATGGTTAAAAATTATAATTACACCTAAAAATTACAAAAAAATAATTTTTAAGTTTTTAAATAATTTTTTTTTTAATTTATCATTTTAAAAAAATTTTAGAAACTTAAAAATGATAAATTCATTGCTTTATTTTAATTTTCTAATATCATTAACATTTATTATAAATTGTGTCGTCCGTTGTGAATTTTTAAGCAGAAAAGAAAATATCTATATACAAAATATATCTACAAAAAAAATGTTTTAATAATAATTAATATATATTTAAAAGAAAATATATTCAGAGAAATATCAATGTATAATTTATACCGTTTAACTAGTTTTAACCAAACTAATCTCTGGTCACAGCGTTTTTGTTTTAATCTCCACACGTTTTTTTGCACAGTTTATTTTTCTATTGATTAATTTTGAATTTTATGTTCGTGTTATTCGAGTTTCTATAGGTGCATAATTTTGTTTTATTTGTCAAAATTTGATTTGTAATGATTTTTCCAAATGTAAAATGTAAATACTAATTCATCTCCTAAGTCAATGGCAAAATAAAAATCAAAGCTGTATTATTTTATTTTTTTGCGGTTTTGGTTTTGTTATTCTATTTTTTGTTTTAGTATTTTATGTGCTCTTACAATACGCAAAATGTCAATGTACCACAGAAGGCAATTTGCAAGATGCCGTGGTCCCTTAATCCACAAAGATTGATTTTGCATACTGGAACAACAGAAAATGAAACATCAACCGAATTCACAACAGTGACAATTATTTGTAACCCGCTGCAACTCTGCCATTGCTGGTATTTGTGTCAGACTAGCAGAAGTGAATTCTGGCATGGTGACAATTTTATAATAATTGAGAAGTTCTGTAAAGGGAAAAAATTGGCACCCGTAACCACCTCCGGTTGAGTCACACGTACTAAGACCTTCCTGTGTGTGGTCGATCCTTAAGATAAACCCACGCTTGTGTGGGCAACGGAGAGCTCTGGTATGAAAAGTACAAATAGGTTTTTGTTTATGTTGTTATTGTCTTACTACGTTATTGTTATTATTTGTCGTCTGATGACCTCGCTGTTTGGGTGACTGTAAGCTTCCGTTATCACTTACTGATCTGAGTGTGCGGAAACTTTAGTTCTGCTGTTGTCGTGGTCAGTGATTCCCAAAGTCAGTTGAGGGATGTTATTGAGCGATAGAAAATAATAGACAATAGAAAATGTCGGAGAGGTCGCAGACATTTAATGGAAGTTTCAAGAGTTGTAATTCCTCCGTTGGAGATTGGGATTGCTCTAAAATTTGGACCACGCTCCAACGGGAGGAAGGGGTTCGAGACTCGCATGAAAAAAAAAGGGGGGGGGGGGTTTAGCGTGACATAATTTATGAACAGCTCCTAAGATGTGGCATGTTTTGGCAGTACCGGAGTTGCCAGTTCTGCTAGCTGGCTGTTAGCTAACAGTAAATTGTTACATTTAGTTTGAACAGATGTGAAAACGGTTTGTAATAAGTTTTCCAACCAGAAGTAAATGGGTTCTGTAATTCTGTACAACTCATCTCTAAGTGGGAAATTTTGTCGCCAAAGATCTGCAAGCGAATGCATTATCTTCCTGGCTACATTTAACAATAATTTGGCCAAGGTACACAGAAATTTAATTGTTCGTTATGTAAAAACTTTTTACCAAGTAGTAAACATAATGTGTAACCATGCAGCTATACGTCATATGAATTTTTGCATTTTTCACATCATTTCTAATTTGTTACCTAGATAAAAATTGCTGAGAACACCTGGCATGAAATTTTCTCAGATTCTTTGTACTTTTATTGTCTCGAGTATAAATTCCACAATCGTTAAATTAGCTTTAAAACAATTTTTATTTTCATTCAACTACACCATAAAAACATTCACTTCGCTAAAAATCCCCAAATTATACCAACAAACACTAATTTAAAACATAACTTTACACATTCTAACATTAACATCCTTGATTAAAATTACACCATTATTCGAACCTTCGCATCTATACAGTCCCGCGTCGTCTAAAGTAAAATTCCACAGACGAAGTTTAAGCATGCTCTTAGTCCGTTCCAGAGTTAATCGTGAATCTTTACCACGGAGTGAACTATTTTCTGCTAGGAGTTTTGATTGTGCAGTGCTGCCAGATGATGAGATTTTTTTCCACGACATCGTCTTCGTGAAAACGACATTGAATGCATTATTAAAAATAACGAAGATTTAAAAATTAAATTTACAAGAAAAATATAAAATACAAAACTTACCAAATTTGTCAAAAATTCCATGGTTGCTTCAACGTAACACATCAGCGTCAATTCGCCTTTCACCTTTGGACACTTCAACGCGCTCGCGTGCAATATTGGTTCGCTCTTCACGCTATTCCCAACTGTCGACACTGCTAAATCATGAATCCACGCAGGTGTAAATACCAAATCCTGCATTGTTGTTTTGTTTTGCTTTAAATCAACCCCAACTCCATTGTTGGGTACCCTAACCAATGATCCGGTTAGTCCAGGTCCGCGGATATGATAAACAAAATCTGAGCTGCTGTTTGCGACGGGAGGTGAGAAATAAAATGCAGAACTCCGGTGACCTGAAGCTGTTTGAGTTGGTGGTCGAAAACCGCGTTGCTCTTCATATAATTTAACCGCTTCTTCATATCTTTGTAACCAAAGTTTGTAGGCGTCATGCCAATGCGAACGTGTGTGAGGCGTTGGAATAGTTGAGTTTGGTGATGAATTGGTGGTGGTTGCTAAGATGAAGATTAGGAGAGTGGATTTGGCGTTGATTATCGCCATTTTGGTTGCCGTGCTGTGAATGACCTGGGAGAGAATGGTCAAGGGCAAGTTTTTATGGGTTTTTTTGTGGGATGTTCCAGGAACAAGAAAATTATTCTTGAATTACGTGGTAATTTAGGGTTGTGTAATGAAATAACAATAATTTATTTAAGATAAACAACTTATTTTATTTCATGATATGTTCACAATGCAGCGCAGGAACCATTTTGGCAAGCCTGAAAAAAGTTGTTTACGTTAAATATTTAGAGAAATCATTGTTGATGGATCAAAATAACTAATTTACTTGGCCGTCTCCACAATTGGTGTTCTCATTTGCAGCTCCTCTTGATACAAAATGAGTACCATCAGCACTACACCATAATTCCGAACACATTTCGTCAGCATCCTGTAATAAAACATTTATTGTAAATCTGAAATATTGAGTAATTATTGCTGAAAATTTAACAATGCCTTTTGAACTGCTTTGTGGTCATCGCCAAAATTTGTGGCGCATTGCTCGTCAAAACTAGGCACTTGGCCATCGCATGATTCTGACTTACAAACTCCCGCGTTACCGCATGAAGATCCTTCTGCTGCTGGTCCTAATGTTGTTTCTTCATCACCATTTGAACATTGCAAGTTTGAACAGACGTCAGGATTATTCTGCACAAGGACAATATTACAGTTGATGTCACCTCGAAATCTTTAAAGTTAAAGATTGTAAAGTTAATTTTACTGTCTGAAGTGCAGTGGAGTCATCTCCATATGCTGCTTTACACTGGTCATCCAAGCTTGGAATTCCGTTAGGAGCGCATTCTCCGTTCAGACATATCTACAATAATTTATATAATATCACCATGCCAGAAATTGATTAAATTAAATTAACTTTAGTCCATTACCTTTTGGATATTGCATGGCGTTCCTTCAACAGCACCTCCCAAAGAAGTTGCGTCAGAACTTCCTTTTAGACTACACCACAATGCAGTGCAAATGTCTTCAGACACCTAAAAAAATATTGTGAAACTTCTTCAAAGAAAAGTGTTTTGTTTATGTATAGTCATATTACCGAACCCCAAAACTGGTAACTCTCATTCTGTGACCTATCACGACACTGTTGGTCTAGACTACCAACTAATTCTGCTGGATATTCACTGTCTAGTGGAATATTTTGCTCATCAGAGTTACCTGAGTCTGAGAAACAATCTTGGTTTGATCTAAAAATTAAATTTTATATAACTTTATGGAGTACAATTCTATTCTGTAAAAGGAACGTTTCTCTTACTGAAGAAATTCTTTGATGATATCCAACGTGCAAGATGAAAAGTGCCAACTGTTTGAATCAAATTTGCTATGACCCATGATATAACCATCTGAAGCTGGGCAATCAGAAGCTGTGTCTTCTCCATCATGAGGTGCATTTAGTCTGTTAGCAAAGAATATTTCTAAAATTTGATTTGAATAATATTGCAGATATAAATTTACAAATGTGCTAATTCATGCGCAGCTGTTAAAACTCCGTTAAACGTTGGTGCCCGGTCTTCGAAGAATCCACTATTTGAACCGTCATTTTGACAAGCAGTCCCAATATAGGCCAGGCCTGGAATTATAACGAGTACATAAGATTAATACTGCAACAGTGTACCAGAGTAAATACCTGTTACAGAATCTGTTGATTTTCCATCAACAATCTTGCCTCCATTGGAACTAAGAGAGATATAATTAAGTAATTTCTTCACTGTTTTTTAGTGAAAAAGATTACTTACGTAGTCTGTAACATTGCGACGTCATGTTCTGGTAGAGAATCTTGTTGTGTTAGCCAAGTCTGAAAATCTTTAAGGACATTTTCATCTACTGTGTTGTCACCTTCTGCATTGTTGGTGATAAATGGTTGTGATTCTTTTGACTTGAAATAAAAAATAATTTGGTTATAGCGATAAACTATAGTAAGACTCATCACGTATGACCTACATTCATTGTAATTAATCCACTAATGGATAATGTCACAGTGGGATCTGATAATTCTGAAAATCTTTGATTGACCTAACCAATACAAAAAACGTTACATATAATGTTGTAAAAGAAAAAAAAAGGTCTAATTTTTGCTACAACTTACGTCATTCCAAAATACTCCTAAATATTTTTGAATTTTATTTTGATCAAAATCCAGATTCTTGCAATTGTTGTAATCTAAAACCACTAATATTTTAATTACAGCGTCAGATGAATCATCCGTTGACCGACTGACTTTTGTAGTGGATTTATTAACGTTTGATTTTAATGATTTATCTATTAAGTTATAACAATACAATTAATCTGATGACGTACGTTTTTGATATACTGCTGTTATACTTGTACTGCTATTTGTTGGATGTGCAGACGGATGTGAAGTTGGTTGTCTTTTTACACGATGTAAGTTACGGTCTGGTGTGTACGGTTGTATATGTAAATTATCAATTATTCCATCCTAACAATCAAAATAAGGTTAGTTACACTCTAATGTTGAAAGTATTGTTTGAACAATAAATAGACTCCAGAAACTCCACCATTGATATTAGAAACCATTGTCCAAACAACAAAATTAAAATTATGCAATATGAATTTATGTTAACACAAATTCAGCAATATAAATTGCTCTTACAACAACAGCAGAGTCAGATTCATGTATAATGTGAACAGATCCGTAACTTCCATCTGAATAAAAACTTCCATGCTGACTCACTTCCTATAAATCATCATTTTTGATGATGTCAACGAAAAGTCACAATAATGCGCAGAATTCACAAATATTTCCAACCTTTTGCGGCATCAACGCGCGTCGTAGTTTATGATCAGTCGACCATGACTTGAAATCAGAAGCAAAAATTGACGACGGAGTTAATCTCGTACGGAGCTTAGTTCCAAAGGCATCGAAGTTTATTTTAAAAGACTTATCAAGATTTCTGGCGACTTTAACTGGTGTTATGTTATTTAAAATAACACCTGGAATTAACAATTACAAACAGAAAAAAATTTCAAAATTAACGTCGCCGCGAGGGGATTCGAACGCCCGCCAGAAACTAAGCAAGTACAAAATCGCTGAAAATAAAATTTTTGGTAAAAATTTACCTGAGAAACCAAATTTGAAAATCTGAAATGTGTTTGAAAATTTTGAGTAAGTGTATTGTTAAAGTTCAGTTCTTAACGAAAATGATTTACTTGGCTGTAGATGACTGTATGGACAAGAGTGAGGTAGGTGTTCATTTTTTAATCCTGAAGGCTATATATTTGTGAAATATGTCGTTTTCTAGTTTTATAGTCCACGGAAAAAGGATGTTTTCATTTTCTTTTTGCTCGGATGACTCTGCCGCGTCATCACAAAATCCAATTGAGTCAGTTTTGGTCCATTTTACTCTTGACAGGATGTTTTAATTGTCTTGTTTACCAATTAGGTGGCCAGTTTTATCTTTTGTGGTTGATAGTTTACGCAGAAACTTTTTATTTTTTGAAAATATTTATTTGGTGAATAATATTTGCAACACCATTTATGACTCTTAAAATTGCGAGAAAAACGTGTTGAAATTAGAATAAAAATTGTGAAAACGTGACTAATTTTTAACAAAATAATGAAAATTGTTGAAATTAAAGCAAAAACTGAACTAAACTTCGTATAAATTATATTTATTAAAGTCAGCGTTAAAGCAATATTTTAAATATTCAGTAATAAAAACTAAAACCATTTATATTAATTTTTTATTCATCAACAACAAAATTTCACGTCGATTTCGATTTCGATTCCTGCGTTTCAATTTTCCTCTTTTTCGGCGGAACGTAAGAACCCATTCCAGCAGCTCTGTCTGCTTCTTCTTGAGTAAATGGTTCCATCTCTAACGCTTTCAACCTGCAAAAATTGTAACAAAATAAATAATAAATACAAAATTCACATTAAAAATTTAAAGTTTATCACCTTCGTTTATGAACTTTTGTCCTAAAATGTTCTTCTAACGAGTGATTGTCGATGAAGTACCGCCTGTAATAACAAAATGTTAATTAATTCTAGTTTTATAATCCATACACTAAAATTCTTACGCGCAATGCACACAATAAAATTGTGCATTTCCAGGTAAATCATAATCAATTTCTTGGTTTAACAATTTTTCCGCACTTTCTGGCTTGATGTCTTCATCGATTTCGTCTAAATCCTTCGTCCTTCGCTTCGTTTTACATTTTTTACTCTGGTAATTATTACCGTAATGATATTTCTTGCGTTTATACGGCATCTTTAGCTTAAATCCCACGATAAACACGTTTTGCTGAAATTTTCAATATGGACGACCTTATTCCTGATTGATTTGGATCACAGCCAAGTGACGTCATCATAAATACTTTTTACAATAAGCGTTACCACAAACGTGTACGTCATTATGACTTAATCTTAACTCCACTCACAATACTCTCGTTCCCAATCAAAATTTGATTTCAATTTAATAAAACACAGTTTATTTTTATTAAATTTATCTACTTAACGAGAAAAAAACAATTAAAAATATAATAAAGCATTTAATTTGTACAAAACAACTTATATTAAACGCCAGTTTATGACGTCACGTGGTCGAATTTCAGTATTTTGCGTATGTACTGATGAAGGCGGATTTCGGGCTGTGCTCATTTGCGTGGAGGTTGGGTAGAAATCGGTTTTGGCGGGAAGAGATTTGGTGTCGAGGGAAGTTAAACTTGGTATGAATTGATCTGAGAATGAACTCGATGCACTGGCTATGTACCAGTCAAGGCTGTCGTACGACCTTGGCAATGACCGGCCTTGTAACGGCGGTTGTGTACGGCTTTGATAAGTCTACCATGCCCAAAAATAAAACTAAAGTTTTAACCAACTAGTTAAATCCTTAAAACTTCACTGTACAACCTTATATTTAATTATTAGCAATAAAAACTATACCTAACAGCATTTACGACTGAACTAAAATTTAAAACTAGTTTCGGTCAAGAAATATATTTTTAAAGTTAAAATTTTATTTATTTTTATTTAACTAATGAAATTAGTTTATTTGGATTAATTTGTTTACTCGGTGATTTTTTTTAAAGAAAAGACGATTTTTTAGTTGGGTTTGGTGATATTTATGGTAATTTGTGGATTAATAAATTTCTTTTTCGATTTAATTGGCTATGGATCTATCGAAGACAGAGTTCATTCACGTTGAATGTCAAGGTCAAGTTTGTTTATGTTGTGAGGAAACGTTCGGATGGAATTTTATTCTGTTGCATTATCCACGCTGTACCTTTCCACAACAAATTGTTGTAATTAATTTTATTTATGTAAATGTTTTTTCTTTGTGAATTTAAAAAAAGACGAAAAAAAAAGTTTAGAAAGTTATATAACAAAAAATACATCGTAAACAAGTTGCCATAAACGGATTAAAAAGTAATCTAACCAAGGACTAATGAAATTTATTTCGAAAACGATATTTTTATTCATCTAAAACAACTTAAAATCGAATTTTTTACAAAATTCACGAAAACCGCAACTTAAAACTATATTTTCCGTTTTAAAACCAACTCACCTTTTCCAGTCACCATACCCTCGCTCCAAAGACTCTTTATCTACTTCAACGTTAACTGCTATCTTTGAAATACCAAACCCACTCAACCATTTCTTATAAAACTTTAATTATTAAATTCCAGTAACTACATTTAATAATTTTATGTCTTTAAAATCAATAAAAAATAGTCCCAACCGCCGCATCACCGTGGCGGCCATCTTGCAACGGAGACAATGCTCAATTCAGCGATACCCTCTACGGCGCAATGACATCTTTTCGCGTTTACGATGAAATAATCGGACAATTTCCACTTATTCCATCAATTTCCATCATATAACCACCATCGACGTAACTTTCGGATACCAACGTCGCGTCAGCCATCGAAATCGCGTGAGAAATCACCAAAACTACGAGCACAATACCTACAAGTGAAGTTTCCTTTCTCGTGATGTCATCATTTCGTCACACGCGCCCTGATTGAGGTTATGTATTGTCCTCCCTTAACATGGCGTCTACGGCGTGAATTTAGCCTCAACCGAGGTTTCCTTTTGTGGATATACCTAATGGCGGCCGCAATGGTGGCAAGCACCCTTTTCAAGTGATAGTTTGTTAGTGAAACATCGTTTTACTCCTCTCCCAACCGTTTGTACTGTATTTATCAGACGAACGAACATCTTCTCCGTCTCCATGTAACTTACTAACCTACCTACGAGCGAGGGAAAATGGCGAAATATCAAAGCAAAGAATCGGTAGCCAAACACGCACGCCCAACAGACAATGCTTTTCTGACGGAATTACGCCAATTTCACGAAAGCAGAGGGTGAGATTAGTTTTATACGCCAGAATACTTTATTAATAGTTATATAAAACTGTTTTTGTAGTACTCCGTTTCGCGGGACGCCGAGTTTGAACGGGCGCGTTGTCAATCTGAATGTGCTCTACCACGAAGTCACTTCTCTCGGTGGATGGCGAAAGGTAAACGTTGAAAATTTGGTTATTTTTGATGGTTTTTTAAATATTTTTTGATGTTTTAGAGTGGATTTAGGGTTAGAAGGTTAGTGGGTAGTGAGATGAGGGTGGGGAATGATGTTGTTGGGTGTTTTTTGAGGTTTTTTGGGTTTTGGAGGGAAAATGTTGAGGTGGAAATGTGGGAAATTTTGAGGTTTTTGGTTGAAAAAGGTGAAAATTTTGTAAATAAAGTTGTTAAAGTGTGTTTTTTGTTGTGTTTGGTGCTGGAAATGTGAATTTTGATGATTCAAAAAAATTAGAGTTGGTTGTAGTCGTTGATGTTTACAGAAATGTATTTTTAATGATTTTTTAAACACATTTTGTTGATTAATCAAAAATATCTGGTTTTTTTTAAAATCTGTAAAAAAATTTCTGGTTAAAGTATACATTAAGCTTAACTTGATTTCATCAACGACAAAATAATATATTTTTAACAATTTTTTGCACGTTTTTACCAAAAAATCGAAATTTTTTAACATTTTTCAATAAAAATCCTCGAAAAATCCGCGGAAAATGCTTTCAATTCCTAAATTTTTATATTAAATAATTAGCTTACTGTGTTACACAATAAATTCTAAAAAAATTTGTAAATTTCGTGCGAGAAATTAATTTTTTGTTGGAATTTTTGTTTCAGGTGAACGACAGTCAAAAATGGGACACGGTTGTAGCGAAATTAAATTTTCCCCGTTCATGTGCCAATGCTGGTTTAGCTCTTAAACAGTTTTACATACGGTAAGAAAGGATTCAGATTTAAATATTTTAGTATTTTTTGCAAATAAATAAGTTATAAAAAGATTTTTGTTCGAAGTCTGGGTATTTGGAATTTGAGGACGGTAACTGAATCAATATCGGTTTGGAAAGACATATACTAACTTGTTGCTTGTTTTCGGGGTTTTGGAAGGTGAGAGGTGATTGTTAAAGGGGGTTGGTTTTTAGGGGTAAAAAGTGCGGTAGTAGGTAAATTGAAAATTTAGTTGGAATTGTAAAAAAAAATTTGTGGCATTTGGTGGTAAAAGTGAAAATTTTTGTTGAGTTTGATGAAATCGATGAAAAATTTTGTTAAGTTTTTTTATTTTTAGTTGAAATTTTGTGTTTTGCAGGTTAAAAGTGTGGGAATGATAAATTAATGAAATTTCGCTGAATATTTGAGAAAATTTGATGGTATTCAACCGAAAAAGTGGAAAATATTTGCGGAATTTCAATCGGAAAATTGAGAGGTTTTATTAACTTTTGTTGAAATTTGTGGTTTTAAAGCTAAATGATGAAATTTTAATGTAGAAAAAGGATTTAAGTTGAAAAATTTATTGAAATTTTCCAAATTTTCTTTGAAATTAATGATAAATTTTCTCAATTACGTCATCGATTTTTCGCGTTTTCTATTAAAATTTTTTACTTTAAGGTTAAATTTAAGGTTAAATAGTGTAAAATCATATTTAGCAACATTTATTTGGCTATTTTAATGAGTTTTTTGATGCTGAATTAGCGAGAAAAGGTTTTTCGCTAGTTTTTCCTGTTAGGTCATCGCTGTTACTTCAAGGTCGTTGCTCTTTTAAGTGAAAGCAAAGTTTGGAAAAGTCTCGATTTTTAAAGCTGGATTCTTATATAAATAAAACCCAAAATAAATTAATAAAATAAACATTAACACAAAATTTCCAACATTTATATAATTCCTTCATTTTAATTTTGGTGAAAAATTTAAAAATTTGATCAAAACTGCAAATTTAACAAGAATTTTGATTAATTTTGCTTCTCAAAAAAATATTTTAATGAGTTTTTGTCATTTCAAAAATAAAAAAAATTTAAAAATTGCATTAAAATGAAAAATCGACAAGAAAAAAAAAGGTCGACAAAAAAAAAATTGTCGGTTTGCATTTTAAAAACTCTGCTTGAAAAATTGATCGTGATTCTCATTTTACTCATTTTTCCTCGAGATTTTTGTCAGAACAAAAGACGAGGTTGAGTTTGATTTAAGATACTTGCCGTCGAAATAAGACGAAAAAGAGAACCAAGAAAAGAAAAAAAATTACGTCAATTGATTTTTTTTTCATCTTGAGGGAAAAAAATAAAATGAAATGAAAAAAAAATGTTGAGAAAAATTGAAAATGAGGTTTTTTTATTGTCATATTTTACAAAATTTAATAATTTTTGTATTTTTTTAAATTTAATGCAAATGAGTATATAAATATTTATAGATACTGTACAATAATGTAATTAAAATTGACATATTTCCCCCCTGGTGATGAGTGTGTAAATTTTGAATTATGGGCGATATTGTTTTTAAACGCTCTGGAATTAATTATTGTTGAGTAAGTGTAGAGTACAAATTATTTACTTGGAAAAATATAATATGTTTGTGGTTTTTAAGAGTTTTATTCAAAAAAAGGAGATTTGTGACATAATGTCACAAATCTCCGTTGTTGACATTTTGTGTGGTCGAATCAATATTGTGGATCTTCTATTTTTTTATATATTTTTTTTGTGTGTTTTTATACTGAGTTGGGATGTATTATTTGTTATTATCTGGGAGGAAAGGTTTTTTTTAAGGAAAATTTTGTCTGAAAAATGAAAATTTTTTGTTTTTTGTAAAGGAAAATTGACAAAAATGGCGGGAAAAGGTAGAATTATGTGAAATTTTAGTGTTTAAAGGGTTGGTTTGTACGATTTTTAAGGTGTTTGAAGGGTAAAGTGTTTTTTTGGTGAAATTTCGAGGTTTTAAATGAAGTTTTTTTGAAGGTTTGGTCGCTGAAATAGGTCAAAGGCTTATTTTTTGCATGCAAATTTCCAATGCACTAACTTTCGAGGTTTTTATCGATGAAAATCATAAAATTTGTAAAGTTAGTCCGATTTAATTTTAATTTATCCCTTAATTCGCAAAATTTAACAAAAAATTTTAACTCGTGATAAAAAATATTTTTTGCACAAAATTTAGTAAATAAAAAATATTTATCACTAAATTTTTATCAAAACTTCCTTTAATTTAATCATAAATCACAAAAACAAAACATTTCATCAATCAAATTCTCAGATATCCATCAAAATTAATAAACAAAAAATTGCCTCTTTTGTATTCGCCATTTTTACAAATGGCGGTCGATGTTTTGGCGGAGCGAGTGAAAGTAAAATGATTGAGTTTGTTTTGGGAACGAGTGAAACGCAGGTTTCAAAGTCATTTTATTAGACACAAGAGTTGTTCCATCTGTTAGGAAAACGATCAATGTGAGGAAAGTTACATTTCATAAAAAGGATGGAAAGGCAGATATAGAAAAGCAAATCATAACACCGCCGGCAACTATTTTTACGACGACGCCAGTTTTAACTTTAATGTTTTATTCTACTACTTCCAAAAAACCATTAATAAACATTTACTTGCAATGTACACCCTCCAAAACCACAAAAAAATCAAAAATAACCCTAAAATACCCCTAACTGGAGTTATGACGCTATTTTTTCGATTTTAGGGTTAAAAATAAATTTTTACGCGATAAAAATTATTTTTTCACATTTATTTTTATACATTTTCGTGGTTTTTGTAGTTTTCCCGCCAATTTCCTCACGGATCTCTCCTTTCCCTCCTTACTGTCCAAAATGGTCGTGGTCTGGGAAACCCCAGTACTGAGTATATTACACCATCTAGAAAATAGGTCAACTAACCTAGGTCAAGGTTACGAGTCTAGTTTTAGTAATTTTAGTATTTTTTGTATTTTTACTCTTTTACTAAACGATTTTTGGTGATTTTTGAAACGTAGTTTATCGACGGAGGTTTGTGTAATGTCACGTGACGCGTTGTTTATCGTGAATTAAATCGATAGTTTAGATGGATTAGCGAGTGGTGATAAATTATTGGGCGAGGAGTGAATTAATTTATTTTATTTATTTATTGTGTATTTTAATTTTTTTCTTTTTAGATATTTGGATCATTACGAGAAAATCCATTTTCTAGGAGAAGATCCTGACGATGATGGATTGGATAGTTTGGATCATCCATCGAGGAAAACTCAGTCTATAGCATATTTGGTACCTTTATCCTATAATCATCATCAACATGAAGTTTCAGGTAAATGGGATTAAGGCGTGGATTAAGTAATAGTGGATTTAGTGGTTGAAGATGAGGCTTTTTAGGACATTTTTTGGATTAAACTGATGGAAATAGGGGATTTATGGTTGTTGGTTGGTTAAAGTGAGGTTTGTGTAAATTGTGGGTTTTTTTTTAGCGTGAAATTTGTGAATGTTACGCTATTTTTGAAACTCGAAAAGCGTGTTAAGTGAGGATAAAGATAGCGACAAGCCTAAAATCGGATTGGTTTCGATTTTCAAGTCGAGGATTCGCAACGAGGAAAAAGTTTGATGTTAATAAATAAACAGTTGTGATGGCGTGGAATTTTATTGAAAATGCGCAGAAAATTTTTATTTTATCTGGTTTTTAGTCGTTTTTTACCTCAATAAAAATTTCTGCGCACGCAGAAGGCGTAAAATTCGAACTAGGCCTAACGTAAAACAAATTTACACGGAGTTAATGTAGATATTTTTATTTGATGAAATGTTGAAATTTTGTTGGTTTGGTTTGGTTTCAGAGAGTGTACGGAACCAGTGCGGTTTATCTGTGGATTTTTCGGCGTCGAGCGATTACGACAAGTTGTCGTTATCTCTGCAGAGTGGGTTTCCCAACGAAGTGGATTTCGCCCTGAACGTGTGCACGCTCTTGTCCAACGAAGGTAGACATACGTTGAGGTTACAGAAGAATCCTCGGTTGGTCGATTTGCTTATATCCCACGCTGGAGTGTGGACTGAAAGTAAGAGTTTTGCGTTTTGAGATTGATTTTGGTGGTGTGTGAAGTTAAAGTGATGAATGTTGGAGTAAAAAGTAAAATTTTGATAAAAATAATGAATTTGAGTTGATCAACATTGAAATTTAAGTAAAAGGTATTGAAATTCAATTTAAAATAGTGAATTTAGACGTTAAATATGGAATTTGACGTTATTTTAGCTTAACTTGAAAAGTTTAACTTCAATTTTTAAAAAATGTGGAATTTGGGTTTAAAATATGAATTTACTTAGAAAAAACATCAAACTTTACTTGTCAAATACTTAAATTTCAAAATTTATCTTAAATTCATATTTTTGAACAATATTTTGAACAATATTTAACAGGTAACGTAAGCATGAAAGAGCTTCTCGAACAACACTGGGAGAGAATGCCGGGTCGACAAATGTCGAGGTTTTGGGATCAATTAGTCGACGACAAAGAATTAAGAGAGTTATATTTCAGTGGACAGAAGAAAAGTACAAAACAAAATTCAGGTAAATTATAAAATTAACAATAAATATCAAAATTTTCACAAACTTTTTAATTTTCCAGGTGTGGAAAAAAGTGACGACGAGATTTTCAACGTGGATCGTGAGCTCGGGGTCCGTGAAAGCGAAGGTCAACGCGTGTTGCAAGTGGCGACGATTTTATGGAATTTATCGTTTGAGGAGTGTAACGTTCCCATTATTGCATCTAGTCTCGCGTGTTTAAAGTAATTAAAACTAAAATTTACATATTTTAAAACAAATTTTTAATAAATCTATTATTTTATTCCAGATTTTTATTTCTTTGCATAAACGCTAAATGGTCGAATCTACGACAGTTAGCGTTAGAGACTCTGGGAAATATCGCAGGCGATGTAAAATAAAAAAAAAATTTCGTGGTCAGGTGATAACTAATTAATTAAAATATTTTTAAATTTTAGATTAATTTAGAGCCTATCGACTGCTTAAATACGCAAGTTGTATTCCGAACGCTGGCTCAGTGTTTGGGGTCGTCCGACAGGTTTCTCATAATTCGAGGTCTCGAAATTTTAACGGGATTATGCAAAGTGGAAAACAACGAGGAGGCGATAATCAAAAGTTTAGAACGAAAGGTTTGTGTATTTAACATACAAAATATTTTGAGTTTTTCAAAAAATTCAAAGTTTAAATTTAATTTTAGATATACGAACGAATTTGCAATCTTCTTACGATTCACGACATAATGATTCTGATTTACACCTTGGAATGTCTTTATCACCTGACTGATCTGGGAGCCGACGTTTGTAGCAACATCGTATGCATTCACAAAGTCATCGGTGCGATTTTATTTCATTTTGTTTCGTTTTATTTCGTTTTATTTCTTCGGATTAACATTTACTAAAATTTTTGTACTTTTTTTGGTAGAAATTCTGATTAATCTCATCACCGTCGAAGCTCAGTCGTACGGTCCCGCTGCTTGCATTTCGATGAAGGTCATTGAAACTGCCCCTCCAATTCAACCCGTCGTCACCGTGCCCACTAATCAACGACCGCAGCCGGCACCTCCACCTACGCAACGTAAAATATGCAATTTTTAATCTTTTTTTCTAAAATTATTTCAAATTTTCTGTTGTAAAAAAATTGTAGGAACCGTTGCCTCACCTGCAACCGTGCACGGATACCAAGAAGCGGACAATGACACTTTTGCGTACAATTGGTAAAAACGGTGGCGAAAAGGGTGATGATTTTATAGAAATTATTTAATTTTGTGAACTTTTTTTGTGATAGGTTGAAGGCGTATTACGAATGGCATTCTGGGAGTTGTGTGTCTCAAAATGAATTATACGTAAATTATCAAACAACTTGCAACAAACTCGGCAAAAAAGGACTCGTGCCACCATCGCAATTGCTTAATTTACTCAAGTAAAAATTTGAAAACTATATAATTTTTAGCGGGTAAATATTTTGTTTTTTGTTTATAGGACTTTATATCCGCAACTGAAAACGAGGCAAGAAGGAATTCGAAGCGATGTGCAATTGGAAGGCATCCGTCGACGCGCTGTTACACTGCCGGTGTCGATCTACATGCCTACTACGAGAGCTACCGGCGTCGCTAGTTCGACATCAAGCACCGTGTCACCCCGCAACTCTAAATGCATCGTCGGTTCGTCAAACAGTCCAATTCTCAAAGCCCAACTGTCGGCACCGCCTCGCGGCTCGTCGACACCTTCGTCGCCATCGTCGGGCGCTGCGAACAGCCACCCACATTTGCAGCAAGCGTTGTTGGGACGGCCTCAACCGTCGGCGACAAAGCCGACAGCTGCTACGCCGCCATCGACAACGCGGAACGCGACACAGTCGACGAAAGATTCGTCCACGTTGATAAAAAGTCTCCTTGCCAATAAAGTGAACCAGAATATGCTTCTTAAGAAACAGCAATTGCAGTCGACGAACGGTGAGTCGACATCTGTCGACACTGATGGGAAGGTGGGGAAAACGGTGTCGACGTCGTCGACGAGGGGGTGTGTGGCGATGGTGACTGTGAGTAAGAGTGGGAAAGAATGTACGTCGACGTTGTCGACATCGCCGGTTCGGCCGCGGTCGCCGAAGTCTAGGTTAAATGGAGCGACGAGGTCGACACAGTTGGAGGAACGGATGTTTCAGGTGTGTGCTAATGTCGAACAAGCGAAGGATTTAGTAAATTCACCGGAATTTCACGGAGCGAGGATTGAGAGAGTGGAGAATCATCTCGATAAGAAGCGGTTAGCCGACAACGACGACGAACCGACATTGGATAAGTTGTTGCGGAGTAGTGGTGTGCGGTCGTTGCAAAATGGAGTTTTGTCGACGTCGCAGCAGAATGGGAATAGAAGTGAATCTGATTCACCGAATTTTGTCACCATGGAAGCGAGTCCTCCTCTGGGCTCTGTCGGGTTCGTCGACACGCCAACGACTGGTCGACGGAAAGGCGTGTTAGCCGATTTGTTGGAAGGTAAAGTTCACAAGGACGCTCTACTTACCATGAATGGGATTGTCGACAGAAGCAACAATAACAAATCGACGACGCCGACAACGACGAATTTGGTGTTTGCGACAAAGTCAGTGCCACGAACGAATGGAGACGCGATATCGACAACACCGTCGACACCGAAAACTGTAAAAGTGATTTTACCAGTGACGTTGGATAAGTCGACAGCGATGTCGGCGTCGACGTTGTTGACTGACTGGAGCTCGCTGCCGTCGGCGAGCAAGGTGATCGTGCCGAACAAAAGTGCCGAGTCGGAGGAACTAATCGGTTTTCCCCGAGTGTCGATGGAACAGTTGAACCAACTTCGACAACAGTCGAAAACTGGGAAAAGGCCCGGGGAGTCGAACCCGACAGGTCATGAGGCTAAACGGACTCGAATTGTCGTCGAAAGTGCGAGTAAGGACGACGGCAAAGCGGCGTCGGCGATTTTGTCGGCGTCGGAAGTGCAGCAACAAGTGTCGGCGGCGTTGTCGTTTGCCGACACGAAATCGCCGACGGTTATCGCCGTGACGATGTTGGACAATGTGGCGGACGAACAGTGCGAACAATCTCCGACATCGTCATCGGTGAAATCAACTGAAGTGACGACGTTGACGACGTCGACAACATCGTCGAACAAGTGCGCCGTGGCGATTAAAAGCGACCCGCAGCGGCGTAATGAAAAATCTGATGCGAAAGTCGATTTTGTCTGCGAGTGGAAAGACTGCATGAAGTATTAAATAATCGTTTTTGTCGAAGTGTCCACATTAGTGATTTATTAAATTTTTGGTTGTTTTAGATCTTTTACTTCTCCAATGGCGGTTTTCGCCCACGCGTGCAAATCTCACGTCCCCGAAAATTCGCCGACATTGTGTTGTTTATGGGAAAGTTGTGACCAAATGGCACGGCAACGGTTGAGTTTAATAACGCATTTACAGGTGAATAAATTAAAGGATTTATTTTAATTTTAAGGATTAAGAGATAAAAATACTGAGATAATTTTATTATTTTTTAATTTTTAGGATCGACATTGTAACGACAACATGCTTCGGTTACAAGCGACCAGAAGACAACAGTTGGCGGAGATGGGGTCGTCCACGATCCCCCCTCCTGCTCCGCCGCCCCCACATCCGGGCTATGCACCGAACGCTGCCGTTCAAGCGATACGTCGACACGCGCTCGAATTCATGGCGCAGAAGGACAAGTTGGGAGCGGTAATTACTGAAATTTGAATTTAGGTTTTCTCAACTGAAAACGTAAAAATATTAGTCTGAATAAAAGTAAAAAAATACTGAATTTTCTGGAAAAAATGTTTGTCAGTTAAGCAATACAGATTTTTTAGCGAAAATTGTGTTTAAGTATGAATAGAAAAATTCTGGTTTGAAAAGTAAATAATTTTAGCCGAAAAATTGAAATTGAAAAATATTTTTTCAGTTGGAAAAAGATGAATTTTGACTTAAAAAAGCAAATTTTTCAGTTAGTGCAATTAGAAAAGTGCATTTTAGACTCCTAACAAATTTTAATATTTATTTTCAATTGAAAGAAGAAATTTTTGTTCTTGTGTAGAAAGTATTTTTCGCCTAAAAAAATTGCTCTGGGGCCTAAAAATTCACTTTTTCAGTTTTTCTACTTGAAAAAAATAAATAATAAATCTGAAATTTTAATTTTTCAGGATGAAAAGGAAGGACCCGTGACGAAAAGCATCCGTTTAACAGCTGCGTTAATTCTAAGAAATCTCGTTATGTATTCCGCCCTTGCACGAAGGTAATAAAATAACAAAATTTTCAATAAAATTACTCAAAACTAAAAAAAATTCTTTATTCCCAAAAAGTATGGTGAAGAAATACGAATCAAACCTGTCAATCGTCGCGATGAGCAACGTTGAATCATCTCGCACGGTGGCGCAGTGTTTGTGGGAACTAAATCGACAACACGACGTTGTGCACGTGCGTTGAATAATTTAACAAAAACGATAAAAAAAAAAAATTGAAAACAAAAAATGATTTCAAAAACAAACAAACAAACAAACAAAACCAACGTCAAGTTTTAATATTTTTATTTTTATTATTTTGACCTTTTATTTTCGTGTGCATGGACAGAAAAAGAGACAAAAATGGCGACCAAGTGTTTTTGTTTTTGATTGTTTCGAATTTTTTTTTATACGAGAAAAAAAATGAAATTTATGGTTGAAAATGAAGAAAAATGGCGAAATTACAAAAATAAAAACATTTTGTCACGTGGATTTCTATCTCTCTCTTCACAATCTTCTTTCTATTTCTTAATCTCTTGTTAATCCACGAGCCAGGAATGAGATAAAAATGAAAAAAAAAAATTGTAATAAAATGAAAAATGAACTTTATTATTAATTAATTAATGTGAAAAAAAAATAATAATGAAATAAATATTGATAAAATAAAATAAAAATGAAAATATGGATAAAAAACAGAATAAAAAATAATGAGGTTGGTTGGGTTTTCATATTTTGTGTGTTGGATAAAAAAATAAAATATGGAAAATGATAAAAAAAAAATTATTATTATAAAGAAAAAAAATAAAAAGTTATACCAATATTTTTTTTTTAATAAATGAAAAACTGAAAAATGGAAAAATAAAAGTTTAAAGAAGTTTAACAGATATTTAAATTAAATTTTTGTCAATTTTATTTGAATTTTTATTTTTGGTGATGAAATGTTGGTTCAAGAGCTGGACAATCAAAGATGGAGGCTTTTTTGTTTATTTTTTTTTGTTTATTTTTGTCACTGCCATTTTTTTTTGAGTTAAAAGTAATTTATAGTTAACTAAAAATAAACTTTTTTTTGGGAAGACTTCAAAATGAAATCATAAAAAACTTGTAAATTTTTTCTTTTTTTACTACTATAATTTAGTTAGAAGTAACTGTAATTAGTTTATTTCTTATTTTTATTTTATTAAATACCGACTAAAAAAATTTCCTCAATTTTTATTTTTATTAAGTTTTGTTTTTTGATAGTTTTTATTTTTGGTTTGAAGTTCAAAGTTTCATCTACGGTTGACCAACGGATTTTGCTGGAAATAAAATAATAAGGTAATAATTTTTTAATGTTTATTTAAATACTTTTATTAACGTGCAAAGTTTAAGTTTTTTGCAGTTTTTAATTTCTGTTTTTATTTTTTAGGATATTTATATGTTTTGAACTGAATATCAATAGTAGTTCATTATCATTACACTAGGAGTCACTATTGTCAAAGGCGGTAGCCACGACAACAAAAATAAACACAACAAAGACATCAAAATGCTCGTACCTATATTCACGTTAAATTTAAACCACCGTTTTCTACCTCACCGAGTTTCAGTTGGTACTTATGACGGCAAACACCCATGCATAACAGCAGCAACTACTGGAGATAAAGTAATAATTAACAAATTAACTTAAAATTAATAAAATGTCTTACGAAGTTGTATATTTTCCAGGTGTTGATCCACTCACCTCACATGAGAGGAAGTTTTTTAGGTGGACGAGTTTTCAGTCACGCAGTTTCGTCAGATATTTCTTTGTTAAATATAAATCAATCAGTCAGCGCTTTGGTTTCTGGAAACTTAACTCCAAATGGTTCGCACGATATTTTGTTAATTGGAACTCCAACGTCGGTTCTTGCTTACGATATTTTGAATAATTCGGATTTGTTTTATAAAGAGGTTTGTATTGTGCAATATTTGTATTTTGTGGGTTATTTGCATGTTTTGGTTTTATTTTTAGTTAGCTGATGGAGTAAGTACTTTGATTATTGGTGAAATCGGCCAAGCAAATTCGGTTCCAGTCGCTGTTGTCGGTGGAAATTGTTCGTTGCAAGGATTTAATCGTGAAGGACATGATGTTTTTTGGACTGTAATTATTGGTTTGGTTTAATAAATTAATATTGTGCAATTGTATAATTTGGATGACGATTAAGTCGGGTTGTTTTAATAAATTTAGGTTACTGGTGACAACGTCTGCGCTCTTTGTATATGTGATGTCGATGGTGATGGTGAAAAGGAGGTGAATTTTAATTTTTAAATTTACAAACCGATAAGTTTGGAATAGTTGTAAGCTTTGTCTTCTTGTTTGGAAATAGTTGCTTGCTGGATCTGAAGATTTTGACATCAGAATTTTCAAAAACGACGAGATTATTTCTGAAATGTCAGAAACGGAAGTAAATAATTTGTACACTTTTTACAGCTTTATTAACACCAAATTTATTATTAAAATATGGTATTTAGGCCGTAACATCACTTTGTATAATGCAAGGAAGTCGATATGGTTATTCATTAGCTAATGGAACTGTAGGTGTTTATGATAATACAACCAGACAATGGCGAATTAAGGTAAAAATCGTGCAAAAATCCTATTCTAAGCAATATGTTTCTTTAACTGATGTACCAATTTAATTTAAAATTTGTTTATAGTCCAAAAACTATGCTACGAGTATTTTAGGATTTGATCTTGACTCCGACGGGGTTGCAGAACTGGTCACAGGTTGGAGCAATGGAAAAGTAATAAACAAACTGTTAAATTTTACTTTCGTGTAGAAAAAATTGGTGAAAAATAACAAAAATTGTCTTTAGATCGATGTACGGAGTGATGAAACTGGTGAGGTTATTTTTAAAGATAATTTTCCAACTTCCATCGCTGGAATAGTAGCTGCAGATTACAGACTCGATGGAAAGACTGAATTAATTTGTTGTTCTGTGGACGGTGAAGGTGAGAAATTTAATTTTTGAAATTTTTTAATATTTACTTTTGTTAACTTGATTTTGTTTTTCGGTAGTTCGTGGATTTTTACCAGCATCAGGTGAAATACAGCAAAGTTTATTAGATTCAAATATCGAGCAAGACACGATTCGTGATTTGGTTCAGAAAAAACACGTAAATAATTTAAGATAAATATTTAGATGAATGAAATAATAAAATTTTGGTATTTCTGCAGAATTTATTACTAGAGTTACAAAACTACAGTGAGAGTTCGAGAATATCTGGATCAATTCACGAGAGTAAGGTTATTTTTGATACGAAAATGGGAGTGATACCGGCTGACACACAACTTCAAGTGGGAATCACGATTTGTCCGAATGATCAAACGGTTTAAATAATTACTCCGTATTACTTAATATTACATTTAATAATTCTAACAAACTCTAATCCATGTTTTAGCCACACGTCCAAATTGCTCTTCAGACTTTGAACGATACAATAATCCGCGCAGTTATAGTTTTTGCAGAAGGAATTTTTGATGGTGAAAGTCGAGTAGTGTAAGAAAAGTATTTTATTTTCTGATACACAAAAAAGTAATGTTTCATTTAAAATAATTTTTATATTTAGGCATCCAAAAGAAAACAGTCTAAGTAACTCAATCGAGGTTCCCATCATTCCACCACGTGATGTTCCTGTTGATGTCCACCTGAAAGTTCTTGTCGGTTACAAAGGAAGGTGAATGAAAAATTATTCCCAATTCTTTTATTAAAACAATACAATATAATTGGGTATATTTTTTTTAGCAATAACTTCCACGTGTTTGAAGTATCTCGTCAACTGCCTCGATTTTCAATGTACTCAGTTTGTAAAGAAGGAATTCAGGAAGCTAAAGGAAAAGTTAATTTCTTGATTAACGATCGTGTTCAGCGGGTAAGTAAAAGTTAAAAGTTAGAGATTACACAAAATTATTTTTATTTTTGTTTTTTAAGGTTTTAATGTGGTTAAATCAAAATTTTTTGTTATTGGACGACGTTGAGTTAACGGAAACAAATTCTTTAGATGTTTCGTTTATTTCGTTAAGAAATTCTCTTACGATTAATATTCACGTGGAACCAACTGGAGCGGTAATTAAGACTGAAAAAAGTAATATTTAAAGCTAATATGGAAGTAATTTGTAATCCAGACACGTATAAACACCGATGATATCGAATTAGCTGGTGCGATAATTCAAGGAATGGCGTCGTTTTTAAATATTGAAGATTTAGTATCAACCTGTGATTTTCCGAACGAGATGGAAAAATTGCAACAAACTTTGGAAAAGGTTAATTTTGAATCTTTTTTTTGGGTCTGTTGAATATAAAAAATATTTTCTTTAAGGTGAATGATTTTAATTCCACGAGACAAGCAATGATCGCGGATACTGCTGACCATTCATCGGTTATCCGATCACTTGTTGTTCGAGCAGAGGATTGTCGATTAATTGGTGATTAGTACGTGTTTGCATATTATAATACAATATGACTGATAGCGAGTATAACATGCATTCAATGTTGCAGTAAAAATATGAGAGAGTGGTATGTTAATTTATTTGACATCAACAAAGATTTGATTTCGAATTTCAAAATCCGAAGTAACAATCATCAAGAGTTGTTAAATTGTCTAAAAATTGTCAATCAAACAATTCAAAAAGCAGCTCAGCTTCGAGGTATTCGATTTTAAGTTGTTATTTAAGTGTTCGTTAGCTGTATAAAATTGTTCTTTATATATTTACAGTTGGAAAATCCAAAACTCAATTAATTTCAGCGTGCAGAAGTGCGATTCAGAACCGAAATACCCCAGCATTATTTAAATTAATAAAAACAGGAGTTAACTAAATTTTAATTTTGTTAATTTCGCATATTGTAATTCTACATATCCTATTAATTTAATTTATACGTTATCAGATATTTGAACCAAACAACGTTTGGTGATTAAAAATGTGAGGTTCTGATTTAAAACGTATTGCCAGAAGCAAATAAAGAGAAACAGTATTACCAGATGTTTACCTATTACGACACTTACTTATTTGCGAAAATTATAAATTGGTTGGGTTTTTCCAGTAACTTCATCGTTTGATATTTTTCACTGTAATAATTAAGTTACTCAAAATTAATTAGTTTTACAAAAATAATCAATGATAATAATAATAATAGTGTAAGCGTAAGAACTAGTACATTGGCATCCACTGAAATTTATGACGCAAGCGTTGCCACGCCCTTCTCCCGGCTGCTGCTGTGTCTCTCTTCAAACAACTGACAGTCCGTCAGCTGTTTGAAGAGAGACACAGCAGCAGCCGGGAGGAGAGACAGTTGAGTACAGATATTGAAACAAGGAACATGTTGAGTCGAAATGTGAAAGTAGAAAGTGCTGCTCCTCGTCTCTCTTCTCGGCCCGCCAGTCAGCTGTCGCCGAGGAGTCGTGATACTCAGTGAGTGTCTTCCAAGGTAATAAAGATTGTTACCTGATTTTACCTGTGTTTATTGTGTCTACGAGCGGTGCGTGTTCGCGCTTTGGACCGGTGACGTCATCTGTGTGCGGACTTAGGAAGAACTCGTTACAAACTGAACTACGGAGTATTAGATAAAATATAAATTTAACTCACTCAAATTAAAATTATGACACTGTATTAATGTGATAATCCCTATGCACTTTGTGATAAATAGTAACTGAATATGCTTTTACGTAATGCTTTACTTCTCTGATATTAATATTTGCTTGTGCATTATCTGGTACTAGCTGAATTTTTACTGGGTTGTGTAGACGAGGTGCAACAAAATTTCAATGGCAAGACGTGGATGCGAGTGGATGATTGAGAGTACTATAGTTTTATGCAGTGCTCGAGATGGAATGAAAAAAGAAATGGGATTGATGTTTTCTCTGTTTTACAGAATTAAACAGACTCGATTGGTGTGCTTGTATGAATTTTAATCCCGGGATAGTGGTGTAATTTTAGAAAAGAAATGGTAGGATTAAAAGAAGGAAAAAAGAAATGGGATGCCATCCCACCCCAGTTCAAGCCCTGAGGTTAGGTTAGAATAGGCTGGGTTAGGCTAAGTTTGGTTAGATTAGTCAGAGCATCCATGTGGTGCACCGCAGGTGCAATATATGAACATCGGACTAACCTAACTAATCTAACGAAGCTTAACCTAATCGTTGCTGGAGACATTTATCTCACTGGTATACCAAAGTAATGACGGGCATAAGACAGGAAGATCCCCGTTATTGTGGAACAAATCACATTCGAAATAAATCTTGTTTTAGTCGAAATAAATCCAAATCGAAATAAATACCAATCGAAACATCCGATTCAAACTAGATCCTGGTCGAAATTATTCCGGTTCGAATAGAACCTGTCGAAATAGATCCGGTTTTTTTCTAAATACTTTCGAGCCTACAGTAATTTCGATAATAATCCAGTCGAAATAAATCATGCGCGCTTTGTCAGTCTACAAACACTTGCTACAACAGCTACTAAATGTTTGCCAATCGCTTGTATTCAGCTTCATTTGAAATTAAATTCTTATAGTTTATAGAATTTATTTATTAATTTTTGTTGTGATTACTAATATTTCGAAGTGGAATATTTTATTTTTGCATGATTGCACAATGAAAAGAAGGATTATACAGTATAAATCTTAGGATAACTTAATTATCACGAAATTGCTTTTCTCAACGCGTTCATTTCTTTAACGAGAAAATTAATGAAGCTGTACTAAGCTCAAGTGCAGTTTGGGAATTCATTTATTGACGAATTTCAAATTAAAATATTATTTTGGGGCCGTTCAAATATTACGTCATCAGTAAGGGGGAAGGGGGGGGGTTTCGTCCAGATGACGGTCTGATGACGCAGGGGGTGGGAGGGTTTACAAAATGATGACGCCAACTGACAAATTACTGTACTGCTCAGAAAAAATTTTAAACTTAGCAGAATTAAGAAAAACTAATAAAATATAGACTTTCAGTGTTGTTTATTTGTAGGAAAAAAAGTAAATTTGTGTCGAAGTCCGATATATGCACTGTATTGTACAATTTATATTAGCCACTGTAAGTTTAAAACGTGCTTTTTGGCTTTTGTCACGCATGGAGCTATTGAGTCGCGATCATCCACCATTTTTACCGATGGGGGATTTGCATTTTGCGTTTTAATCGAAACATCACGAAGTGTAACTACCCATTCTCTAAATTCTTTCAATGTAGAATTATAAGATTTTGTACGGTACTTTTATGCTAGCGCATCCCCAAAAGAATAAAGTTGATGCACAGAAGTACTTTAATCAGGTTTGGAAAACTATTAAAAAAAGTCACTGGTTTAAGTTTACTTATACTTTTGTTGTAAATCACAGAAATTTCACCTAAATTAACACTAATTTTAATGCATGCTATATACCAATCAGGCGTAATTGACGAATTGTTGGCACAAAAATTCACACGAAAAATTTTAAGATTTTTGAAAATGATGACGTCATCACGGAGGAGGGGGAGGGGGTTAGCAAGTTGATGACGCCCTGATGACGAGGGGGAGGGGGGGTCTGAAAAGCTCAATTTTCTGATGACGTAATATTTGAACGGCCCCTTTCCATGCAGAAAATATATACTCGTTATTGTCGCCCTTAATTATGAATAAGTTGAGTATTACAGTACAATATTTTTTTCGTGAATGGGTGAGTCACCATTGACGTGAACCAGAACTTCTGCGTGAACTTATCACAAAATATTTTCGCTCACAGACTAAAATTGTTTCCAAACTCTGAAAATACAAGTACTTGCGTAAATATAGCACCACTTTATCTTGCTTTCTAGTGATAATTACTAATGGTATCGTATTCCCGTCAATCCAAGCATTGTGTTGGGCGGCCTAGAACGCCCGCCCAAATTCGAACGAGAGAATTATGCCTTGCCGTGTCGTGTCGTGAGCTCTGGGCACTGGAACTCGCTGTCATCGCTGCTCCACCGTGCGGTTCGAGAAGTCGTAAAAATCGGCTAAGACACAAAAAAAGGCTGTCGAATACTCAGTAATCGTCCCAAATGGACATTGCGATGTATTTAATAACACGTCCTTAATACTCCCTTTTTATCGACGAGTGATTCTATACCTAACGAAAATTTATCAAATTACGCTAAAGAAAATTTATTGGCAGCCCTTGGATTTAGGCAAAAATCTAGGCAAAAAGACTATTAAATGTAGATTGAGTCAACTAATTCAATGACATGGCCTACGTGCAACGTTGCACGATTATTTGCTTCTTATCTGCTGGGGCCAGATTCCACAATATGTGATGGTACGCGTGACGTCATGCTTATACGATGTCACGCGAGGAGCTTTCCGGGAGCAATACATTCGCGTTGCTCGTTTTAGGCATTTCTGCTTTCGTTTTAGAAAGGCACAAGTTGGTTTAAAAAAGGTGTGCGCAACAGCTTATTATTTTTGAAAAAAATTTCAGCGAGTGTAATTGAAAATGGCATTTGACAAACGAGTAAGGAAAAAGAGAGAATTTTGGCAGCGATTTATTGTGGTGAGTGTTTTTAAAACTTAAATTTAAATTACAGTAATTACCTATTTTATCTATGGATTATTTTAAGTATTGTTTTTTATAATTACTTATACCATAAGTAAATAAGCATGTTTATTTACTTCTGCTTATACATATACAACAGCCACTGAGGAAGTAACTCCATTAAATTTCAGTCATATTTGATGTGTACTAGCAGAACTGCGGAGTATGGTGCCACTACTGAATGAAAAAGTAATCAGCAGTAGAGTGATAACAAAACGTTGCGCAAACTGTAAATAAAAATTCAATGGTAGACATCGTAAATATGATGAAGGTAACATTTTATTCGTTGACTGTGTGCTGAACCAAAATAACAATAATCAACTACAAATTTATCGGGTAATTTATATATTACCGTGATGCATTCAGAAAAGTCACGAAAACATCTTATGTTGTATCTGTTGTATTTAAAAATGTATGTGGTATATTGAATAGATGTAACAAATTAATAATTTCATTTTCATTTTCATGTTTTTGTAGAGTATCGTCGCAATATCAACTATTTCAAGTAATTGCAAAGCCAAACCAATTCCGTCCATAATACTACTCTCTTCGCAATGTGTTCACCAGTATCAATTGATGCATCAATCTCACGTTAAATCAGGCATTAACCTTAACATTTTGACATGTCGTTGCCATTGCGATCGGAATACGGCTTCCCAACGGCTTTGGGAAGCGAAGGAAAACTTTAAGCAATTCTGCAATCAATACCCAGGAGGATGCTTTGAGATTGGTCAATACAATATGATTAAAGAAGATTGTCCTGATTTTGATGGCGGTTACGCGCATTGTTTGATCGAATCGCCAGTAATTAACCGCGTAACTGCTAAGTTTACGAAGACTTTTCGACAACTAACCACCTTCAACAACGACCAGTACAGGTTGCAACTCGATGAAAATCACTTTCAGTTTAACAACATTACGTATGAAGTTACTGGCGGACGATGCGGAATACCCCCAGAACAATTTTTCATATTTTCTATCACTGACAATGAGATTGAAAAATGCATACTTAACAAATGTGACTTTAACGCACTGCCCATATTTCTAGATGTCACGCAATTTGAACAAACATTTCAATCTCGGGTAATATTACGTGATGGAATTTGCAACGGCACTTACTCCGATTTTGAGTTTAACCGCACTTGGCCTGGTTCCAGCATTATTATGTCCATACCGAGTATTAAAATGACATTTGAAATTACCAACGATAATACCGTCGAAATATCATTCAACAGCATGCCTGAAATTAACAGAGTAACGATTGTGTCATCGTCCTCGATTTTGCCTGCCACGCGTACTTCTACCGAACAAACGGATGCAATTCTGCACACACGTTTACAAGTTTATCCCACAATCTTATCAGTACTCAACATCACACTTAAATTAAATTCAACTGAATTTAATTTAAAGTCAGGCGAAAATTCGTCTCTTAGTTTGCTCCTAGCTATAATTGCCTTATTGTTGTTGTTAACAGCTGTTGTCTTATTATTTGCTTGCGTTGTAAGTCAGCGTTCAGGAAATGCGGAACATAGCGAAACTGCTGAAGAAAGAGAAAATTTGAGGAATGACTCTTCCGGTTTGTGGCACTGTTTTATCAAGAGTGAACGACATTATTTTTCGTTTAACATTGTATTACATTTTTACTCTAGTTCAAAACAGTCCAACAATGATCGAGTTCATTCGAGACCACGCCACGATTTACATGAGACGGTTCAGTACAATAAGTTGCAGAAATAATGCTCCGTAAATGAGTACGTGCGTTAACAGAATGCAGTTGTAGCACAAAATGGCATTTTGAGTACAACTGTTATTTTTCTTTCAGATTCGGGTCGTTATGGTCTGTCTGTTGGAAGCCAATGTCGATGGTCTGCGCTATACCTTGATTTATTACGCGAAATTTGTAGATGAAAAAAATTAGTTTTGCTATATTTTATTTATATATTTATTAAATGTATTAACCCGTTAAAGTCCAACAATGTATATATTTGTATACACTCCCATGTTGAAGTATAGGGAGTTCAAACCGTTGGTCTTTAACGGGTTAACATATTTAATTTGTACATTGCTGCCAAACCACATTGCGGCATTGCGCAGTAAAATGATGTGTACCTTATTTAACTTGTCTATTTTGAAGTTAGTTAATAATTTAAATATTTATGAGTGATGATAACGCAGTGCAACACATAAAAGAACAACGTGAATAGTGTAGTATGTTTGTGCATCCTGTAGAAATATTCACAGATTTTTTTACGCTTGTAATACAGGTATTAAAAAAAATTACATAATTTTTCTTTTACGGAATATACGTTAATTTCGTTTAGATTAATATAAAAAAATACGGCTTGGTTAAAGGGTGAATATTTGACAAAATAAAGTACATCCTTAGGTACAAATCACTCTTGAATCAATCAATTCAGCAATTCGTCACGTGATTGAATGATTCTAGGAGAAAGTGTCGTCTGCAAAACCTCATCCCCCAAAATGACTAAGTCCGATAAAAATACCCCACAAAAGACCAACCCTGAAAAAGACCGAAGTCACAAAAGTCCCGCACCAAATTAATTAATTAATACTGTGACGGGAATTTTCTCGAATGGCCTGCCCCCACCCGCACAAAATACCGAATGCTAAGATTCAGCCACTTGTGGATCCGGTAATCTGGAGTTACCCCAGGAAATGAATGCACACACGGATAACAATAACAGAATGTATAATTTGATACTGCTTCTATACCTGTGAGTTACTAATAAGTCACGTTCTCTACAATACAAAAATAAATACACTACAAAATGCAAGCAATGCACATAAATGAACAAATAAACACGAAGGAAATGTCAGTACAACAGATAAATCAATGGTTGAACAATGGAATTAAACCAATTAAACACTATAGATTAAATGGATAGTTGCCTAAAAGGCAACTCGTAGAAATAAATATATAGACAGATAACACTAATAAATACTTAATCCAGGGCGTAACCCGGAAATAAGATGAGTCACTAATTATTCAAATGCAGGTGCTTCACAACGTGAAGCACGTAAAGGACAAATTATTATTATCACTGGGATCTGACACTTTTTAAATAACTACACAACGAAGAAAGCAATGAATATATAATGAGATTAGCATACATAAAAACACTAATGAACGCAACAAACAGGTTTTTCACGCAGGACTAACTCCACCCTTTCCGTGTTAGCTCGACACGGGAGAATAGAGTTTAACTACTAAGGAAATATCGGTCACTGCCGATATTGGGGAGATATTTGCAAGTAGACCTTTAAAACCGGACAGTACCGGATACAAGGCCTGGAACCCAATTGAACACGCAAGCCGCTAAACTCGGGCACAAAGTCGTCCCGAGCCCTAATCCTTCACACGGAACAAAGAACATAAAACATTTACCAAAGCAAAGTGGAAGGCTGCTTCGCAGAACATTTGAAACACTCGCTGAAGGCAGTTTACCCCGTTCTATTTGGCTAATAAACACTTAAATGTGCCTTCCTGAATCAACTGGATCCACGTCGCAATCTCCCAACGTCCTAATCAAGCGTCCCCGATGTCAAACTACGATGCAATGCCTCGAGCTAGGCCTTGCACGAGTTTTTTATGGAGAAAATAGGGCTATTCCATTTCAAAACGAGGCGGGAAACCCCAACCCCATCTAGTGGCAAAATCGAGCAGATCAGCGCCCTCTAACGGGAAAATACCCGCTCAATGACGCTAAAAATCACTTCGTTACAATACGGGAGTATGTTGTTTTCATAGCTAAATAAGTGCCTGTATATTGTAACTGCAAAGAATAACAAGGAGAATCATTTAGGATTAAGAATCAAATTTTTAGTTAAAAAATGATTGGTACAAATTTAGAAACAACACTTTTTAGCAATTGATCATAAGTAGGTGTCAATATAACGACGTAAGTGGTATTTATACCTACAGCCCTAACAATTTTGTTGTAATTCGAATAAAGGACGCTGATGTTAATGGGTTAAAAGTTAACATGGAAGTGAGGATTCTTTCTTGCAAAAAGGAAATGGCGTTGTAACGTGCAAGTTGGCGCGTGTAGATGAGTTTATTTTTTTTATTTTTTTATTTTTATGAGGAGATTGTCGTCATCATTTTGGTTAGGTGTTTGATTTGATCACCAGAGGGTGTTCGTTTTCGAGGTGTTAAGTGTTGATGACAAGAATCTCGCGAGAGATTCGTGAGTGAGATTCGGGAGAGAGAGAGTCGGGAGTGCATTGGTCCGCCCAATATAAGTCGGCCTACAAGAAGTCCGTCGCATTTAGTCCGCCACTTTTAGTCCAAGGTGCAATATGCGGACGATCTAACTAACCTAACTAACCTAACCAACCTTAACCTAACCTAGCCTATTCTAACCTAACCTAACATTAATTTAATCCATTATTTAAGATGGATTAGTTGAGGCGAACTTAATTATTTTGTTGGGCGGACTAAAAACGAATCACAAATATTTGGGCGGACTTATTGTGGCGGACTAATTGCAGGCGGACTAACATAGACGGACTACATATGGGGCGGACTTCTTTTTGGCGGACTTCTGCCTCCCTCCGAGAGCGAGTCCGGAGATTTTGAAGTGCGAGCGTGAGCACGATAGGCCTGCGACAATTAAGCCTACGCGAACGACGATTATTTTCCGGGATATTTCGATACGAAACGCTACGAATTGAACGATTATCGAGTGCGGATACCAAAACGAGGAGTTTGTGTGTGTTTTAAGTGTTTATTTTGACGAAATACGAATACAGGAGAATACAGGAGAATAAAGTGTTGGACATCGAATTTTATTGTTTCTTTTGTATTCTGTATAAATTGAAAACGACGTTGGTTTCTTCGGTGAACCACTCAACATAGTTAAAGTGCTTCTATCGCTCCATTCCACGGCCTCGAGGGTCGGATTTTTTAATTTTATTACTTTATTTATTGAAAAACTTCGCGCGCGAGTGATACTCAGATGGCAGCGAGCAAAGCCGCCCGTCACAGCGTAAGAGGTCACTGACGCACGCGTGATAGCTCACTATCACGAATGTCGTCATGACCCAGATTACATGACAACAAATTTTCACAGCGCTTTCGCGATACTGTGTGAGAGAGAATAATGGAAGTTTAACGTCGCCCAAACATCGAGGTCATCGGGCGAGCGATACTGTGAACATACTTGGATCGGCCCCACAGATTGCCAACTAAATCGCTTGCCCCAAAATTCGACATCCAAATGTGGAATTGTTACATTGCTGTAACCTCTGGACTAACAAAAACTAACGATTCGTGTGAAGGTTTGCATCGTAAATTTTCGGAATTGATGGAAAATTATCTTCTGACCATATGAAAATTTTTGACAGCAGTACAAGATGAACAAAGTTTCAACGAGCACAGGATAGAACAAATCTTAGCTGGTGAAGCAACTACGCCAGCTAAGAAGCAGTATCGTGATAGTGCTGCAGAAATTGTCAGGGCTTTCGGTAAGTACCACTTTCATCGTAATATTGACACATACTTACAAACAATTGCTAAAGGCTGTTTTTTCTAAATTTGTACCAATCTTTTTGTAAATAAAGATTTGATTGTTAATCCTAAATGATTCTCCTTGTTATTCTTTGCAATTACAATATTCAGGCACTTTTTTAGCTATGAAAACATACTCCCGTATTAATAAATTAATTTGTTGCAGACTTTTGTGACCTCGGTCTTTTTCTGGGTCGGTCTGTTGTGGACGCTGTTTTGTGGGCTATCTTTATCAGACTTACTCATTTGGGGGGACGACTTTTGCGGGGAAACCGTTTTTCGACGTCGACCTTTAGCGACGACAATTTTCCGGGACGACCTTTTGAGGGACGACATTTTATCCGCATACCATGATTTACATGTACATACCTGTAGGATTCTAGGAGAAAATGCCGTCTGAAAAACCTCGTCTTCACTAAAGAGCGTCCGCGAAAGGCGGACTTCGAAAAACGTTTTCCCCGCAAAAGGTTGTCCGCTCAAAACACTAAGTCTGATCAGAAGTAAATAAACCAGAGAAGTATGACACTTCCTGGGATTGGTACAGGGAACCTTGATACCATGTCAACCGCAACATTAGCTCCCCTACCACTTTCGGTGGCCGTTTTTGGAACCATTGCGATGACTCATTCCCTGCGTTCAG
>JAQIWS010000161.1:0-42507 GCA_034696085.1 Stigmatogaster subterranea | reverse complement strand
TTTCCTCTTCCCTCTTTTGTCCAAGAACAAATTTCTAAGTTTTTAGACGCTCTTTTCACGTTTTGTTTTAAAAAAGAATGAAAATTTAATTCAACTGGGCACCGAGAAATTTTTTTTTTGTCTTTAAATTACTTTTTAAATATTAATACGCGAAAAAAAAATCGTGGCTTTGTTTTATTTTTTTTTTCTCCCCTCTTTTTACCACGACTCGTTGCGACTGCTATCAATCAATCAATTCTACAGCTGTGCAGTTTTTGGTTTATTGTAGCGAGGGGGGGAAAAATATATAAAAAAATATTTTTTTCGAGTTAAAAAAAAACCACGACTCGGTGTTTTAATAAATTTAGGCAAATATATCGTAACGGGTGAACTTTAATAACAGTTTCGTTCGCGCGAATGATAAAAGAGAAGTTCATTGCATTGACAGAACGAAGCCGGAAAAGAGGGCGAAAGCGAGAACGAAAAAAAGGGAAAGATCGAGTTAGTGTTTGGAATATTTAAAATATTATTGCATATAAAAAACCAATCGAGCGATAGATGCACGCACCTCAAATTGAATTTCATGTACGTACACGACGAGACTTTCATTTTAATTTCATACTCCACATTACCAGAGTACAACGCACCGTACGTGTTTTTCTGTATATTGGGTAATAAAAATCATTCATTTCTCTCGAGAACAGTTTACAGTGAAAACGCAAAAAGCAAACATCACTCCACAAAAAAAACTATAGCGCCGATAAGCAAGCTAGCCACGTTCCAACTATTTGGACGATGTAATATAACATTGGATCGCTTTTAGGTTGGAGATAGAGGATAAATAAACCCGTTTGCTCCGACAAATGACACACGCGCCATAGAGCACCCAAAAGAGACAAAAAGTCAGTCTCTTTTCGCCTTGCTCAATTCGAGGTATACCACTCGGCGGAAACGGGGAGTCTCGCAACAACTCCATTTGTATGTCGGTGAGCAGTCGTACCCTTTCGAATGGAACGGTTCACACGAGTCTCCGAGGAAAAATGCACCAAGTGTTCTATCATCGAGAAAGAAAGACGGTAACCAAACTTGGTATTTTTTTTTTTTTGGGGTGTCGCCCAACAAATTGCGTATTATTTCGAGTTCGTGTTGTGTTGTCGCAGCCGTTGCCCGTTTTCATTTAGACACAAAAGCTCGTTTATTTTTAAATAAACTAAAGTAAAAAGTCTGCTTTTCGCTACTTAAGACTTTTACCGCCCCCACCACGCACACAGTTAAATCCTAAGAGAGAAAGTTGTGAAAAGAAATTTCTCTGCCTGTTTCGCACATTGCGCACACGCATCCCCGTCATTAGTGACTCTTCCTCTTGGTTTAATGTGGAGAAAATGCTAAAGACACACGAATTAAAATGCAGCATGGAAATTGCTACGGGCTGCCCGTGTGCGTTATAAACCTAACGTGATGAGAACACAGCTTTTTTTTCCCGGTTTTTTTCTTGTCGTCTTTTTTTTTTTAATTTTTATTTTCCTCACAACATTTCTTAAGCTCTGATGGTGTTCTCCCACTTTGACGAATCAGGAGAGGTTCGCCACTCTCATCATCACACTTAAATTATCATAACGTCAGTGAAAATTAAATGAAAATCACATGCGCGAAATGTAAAAAAAAAAAATTTAAAAAAAGGATAATTGCTTCGCGTGAAGAAGAACGCGCGATACAGGTACAAATTCACGCACGATGACCTTTAAGCTTGGCAACTTGAATGGAGAACTAATTCTTTTTTCTACTTTTTTTTTTCACTTTCTTTTTCTTTCACTCTCTTTTTTTCCTTCTTCGTGTTCAAAATCAACATGTAAAAATACGAACATTTCCTTCACGAACTCAGACACCTCGACGACGCCATCAAATGGAATCGCATTGAAAGCCAGTCGCTGCTCACACTTGGGGGCTTAACACCTGTTCTCTTTCTAAAGCCCTCCTGGGAAAAATTCAAGTATCAGTCCTTTACGCCTTACAGTAGGTTTCCTATGTCTGTTTTCACTGTTTGTTCAAGTGGAAGACGGAGAGAGAAAAAATTCACTTGGACATAAAACATTAAAAAACCTGCACGAGTACCTCTCGCATCATTGGAGAACTGCTTACAACCGATATAAAATTTATAAGTTAAAACAAAACTCTTCAGATTTACCTGCACGCAAAAAACATTTGAAAAATTCAAAACATTTCCTGCAAAACTACAAAAATTTCTTGGCAAGTGTAAAACCGCATCGACTCGGTAGTTACCTTCCAACTGGCGAAATGAAATAAACTCGATGTAAGCCACTAGACTCGTTTAATAAAATTCTTCATTCCATTTGGAAGCTCCTTCTTCAATCATCTCTCTCTCATATATACCAGATGATGCACTGTGTGTTTGAATTGTAGGATTTGCTTCCCACACGTTCCTCCTTCCCACCGCGCACAAAACCCAAAAGATGGAAGAATATTTTCCTTTCTATTCCACACCGAGGGGGTGACAATCGCCAACTTCTTATCCGTTCCATCAAGCCCGCAGCACGCGCAAACCTCCTTATGACGACATCCTCTTTCCAACTCGGTTAGTTACAGCCAGTCATAAAGTGGCATTCAAGCACTCTTGTTTATTTGTGTCCATTGCCCACTGGTACGCACTCAGCATTCGGGCAACGGTCTGCTGATCCATCCATTATTTTTATGGTTTGTGTAGAAAAAGCCCTTCTCCTCCTCCCACCTCCGTTGGTGTGTATGCGCTCATAAGTTAAGCCGTGGGTGTACCCCACACATTGCCCAAGCTGCCACCAGAAGGCGTCAGCACAGCATATTAAGTCCGTGGTGTAAAATTCTCTTCACGCTTGTGGCACGTCTGTGGCATCTTTCGATGCGTTCACATTCCCACAGAAAATAGCCCTACATCCCATAATAAATCCTTTTCAGTCATTTTAGCCCCTTAACACCCACCACACTGATAATTTATTAAGTAATTATTAGTGCGCAATAAGAGATAGAAGCAACGCAATTGAGTATTATTAATAATCTACTTTATTCCTTGCCCCTATGCTTAATTAAGCGCGTTTTAGTTTTAATGAATAGTGCGGAGATGGTTTCCTGAATGGAAATTAACTCGCCCTATATTATTCTATATGGCGCAGGTTAAATAAGAGGGAGGGAGATTGCAACAGTCTAATGACTATGATGAAAAATCATTTGCCCGTGTGTACGGTTATTATTACGCGGGAACGATTGATGAACTGCGAAAGCGAAGATAAAGTTTGCGAATCAAAAGCGTTTTATAAGTCGCAGTCGATGTTTATTTTCGAAACACACTTCAGTGACAGTTTCGAGTTTATAAATGATTGACTTCACCGAAAGAGGGAAGAAAAGAAAACGGTGCGGAGTGAATTGCATGTTTAGAAATGTGATTTATGAGTTTGTTTTACTAAACTGTCAAACACCAAACAAACTGAACTCACCGCTTTAAAAGTTTAACTTATACGTACACACACATACACGAACGCGCGCACTCTCCATACATCCATGCCATGCAACTCGTAGCGATAAACGAATTTCCAAATTTACTTCTATCGATCCATCCCTCACACGCCGAACCTAAAGTCAATTCAATTTGACCGAGCCATCCTCACTTGTTTGCAAGTACGCTGCTAATAGCAGTTGTGCAGGGAAAAAGAATTTAAGCGACTCCCCTCTGGCTAAATGAGGTTCGCATTCCACCAGGCGCAGGCATCCAATTGGACTGATGGATGGGGTAAGAGGTCTGACTGTCTATGAGAAGACGGATGACCGACAAAGTATATATGGTCAACCCCCGCACATACGCACTCCCACTCACTTCTCTCAGCTTGATCATTAATCTAGAAGTTTGGCAAGATAAGGCACTACCTACCCCACCGCTCTCGTTTTCCCGCTCAGATATCAAGTCCTGAGAGTCATAAAATTTCTTGTATACATGGAGGAATCTCTAGGTGCCATTTCTATAGATAAATCCAATTTATTTCTCAAAAGGTTGACACTGTATTACGCTTTTGATTTGTTTGTACTACGCTGAAAGACTTTCTTGTAACCAGTAAAGGATTTCTATAGCGACGGGATAAGAGAAAAAAGAGAGTAAAAAGAAAAAGAGAGAAAAAAACGCGAGAGAAGCAATTCTTTGTGTGACATATCAAATGCGAATTTCATGCAACAGCTTTGCTCGATCCATCATCGTGGCCACATTTCCCCATCAGAACCGTTTTAAAAAAAATCCTTCAAATACATAAATAACACGAACATTTTATTTCGACTCCAGAATAAAAGGTGAGCTACTACAAGCAACGTTTTTAAACCATCTGTTTTCCTTCTCCGCTGACTTTTCTTGCCGTCGTGGCAGTGACTGATGAAGCGCAGTAAAGTTCCAAATTCAATTTTTGTTGCTGCACAGTCTCCTGCTTGAACTGCTCCTTTCCTTTCCCCGTCTGCCTATAAGATTTCCTGATGGTTTTATCACTACGGCCGATCAACTATTGTGCGGATCGGCTGAACCGAAGAGTGGCCGCACGCCCGTGCTCAATGGGCCGTGTGTTGGCACGAGAGGATGGCAGTCTTTCCTGCCTCCCCACCCTCTCCTTCTTCTCCTTCTCCCAACCCACACCACTTTGTTCACTGACCACAGACGAGCTAGAGCGGCGTAAACAAGAAGATCATTCACGACTATCAACTCATTTATCTCCTCGATCATTAAAATCTTCTTAAAAACGAACAAACTGTTGACATGCAAACTACAAAATCGTAATACCCTACTCGAAATGCTCTTTTCGTGCTTATGATTTTAATTCCCTCCATTAGGGATCATAATACTCGTGTTTGTAGTACGAGTCCAATATTTTTTTTAATGTGGAAAAGCTTTAATAACCAAGCTGAAGATTTTTTTATCGACACTTAAAAGGATAGATTATGTCATAACTTAAATCTCATATTTTGCAAGACTTATCTCAAATCAGATCGATATTGCGCCTATGAAATGATGGCTTTTTTCCCCTCCACGACAGCAACACGTTTGCCAAAGTCACTTTTTTTATCATAAAGGCTTTCTCCCTACTTTTTCAATAAAAGTCAGGGACAGGGAGAGTGCACAATTTTGGGCAACATTGAGTGCTCTTTCTTGGCAATAACATCCACGTTGCCTACAATGCCCATTGTAACAGTGCGTGGATATGTGACGCTAATAAAACCAGGGTGTGTATGAGAAAATGTTGTCAGTTTTGCTCACCACTCGTCGGCTGTTAAAAATCGGTACGCAACATAACCTCAACTTTTTGTTTGCTTTTCTTGATATTTCCTTTTTTATCTGTTGCTCGTCAGATTTTTTGTTGTTTCCACCGTTTCTTACAGCAATCAAACGTAGGTGATCATTTTTATAACTAAAGAACAGCTGTAAAAAAAAGGAGTGGGAGGGCGGGAAGTAACCTGCAGTGTGATTGATGGGATGCCGCAAAAAGAGAAAGGAGCTTAGCATCACAAACCCCGTTATTAACTGATTTCCTTTTCGCACGTCGCGGGATTTGGATGGCTTTTTATTTCTCCGTGCGTTTCGTGTTTTTTTTTTCCATCTTTCCACTACCATGCGTCATCGGTTACCGGTTTAGCAACGGTATAACGATAAACAAATGTTAGGTACCGTCGAAATTCCAACTCCATCAGTGGATAAATTACAGATTGAAACTTAGCAACATTACACCGAATTCGTCACCCGTCTCCGCAATCTTCTCCAGGTGAAAAACGCACTCTGCTTTTTATCTGACTTTGTTATCTTCCCAGTTCCTCCCCATTTCCCCTTTCACCTAGATAAAACGGAGAGGATTTCTCAGCGGTTGCCAATAAATGAGTTCGTAATCAATCATTTTTAAATCAACAAAATTTCATACCATCGAAGCAAAAATAAGAACCAAGCTCTCTCCTAATAACCAACACCCATGTCATCACTATAAACGTTCAATTAATTACACCAATCTTCTCGAGCACACACTATGTATACCGAGTAATACAAGCGGGAACGGAGGAAATTACCTGCCAAAAGGCGCGCAACCATCAGACGATATTCCGCAGTGCCCTTCCACGTGCGGCACTGCGCTCAATCACTCGAAGTTAATCACGAACACGGTGTACACTCGCTAACATGTCACATTAGCAATCCTTCCAACATGCAACGCGCAGTCCACTCTCTGTTTCACATCCCAACACCTACGCAACCTATGACAAATGCGCTATTTATCTGTGCAGTCAGGCAATGTAGGCCTGGCTTCGCTATAGATCCCCAAGACAAATGGCTGGGGATAGACGCTATGCCGTGTAGCTGGCCAGTCAAAGCCTAGTTTCTACTAGACATGACGTTTATATCATCCGTGTAATTCTAAAACTGTCTACGAAACGACATTATCCCGTTGCAATGGTTCGACGAGAAGCATAGCAGGAAAGCAATTGGGGGGAGCTTTCATTGGAATTGTTCGTCCACGCTTCACTAAGTTTGCAATTCAAATTTCAATGCGTGTGGTACTTTTGTAATGCTCATATTCGTTCCCAGAAATATACAATGAAAGAAAGAATTTTTTTTTTTAATAATCGATATTGAAAAAATTGAATTTATTGTCCGTTCTCACCGTGACCCAAACTCTAAACGATGAATCATTACAAAGCATGGAAACGACAATTTTAAAAAAAGATAAAAGAAAAATGGAAAGAAAAAGTGTTTCGACGCTCTTTTAAAATGGGTAAAATAATTTATTACCTATCTACAACAGCTACACCTTGACAAGAAGCGAAATGGACAAAAAATAGAGTATCTTTTTGCAAATAATGTCCCACACCCAACAAATCATAAGATTCTCTTTTTCAAACCAGATATTGAAAAAAAATTCCATTTTTTTTCTTTTCTTTGACAATCCACGTCATTCAATTCCATCTGGTTACTTCTCCATCATTCTCTACTCCTTTGACTATAAAACAAGAGATATTTGCCAATAAGTCGTTTTGATCCGTTTTCCGTTTTCCGTTTTAGCGTGCGCTAACTTTGTACGAAAGAATTTTATCCTCGCCATCAATCTTTAAACAACAAACAAACTGCAACCATAAAATATCAGGCAGAGGAACAAACCCAAATTGTCTCGTCCCGTTTCCCCTTTACACTATCTATTAAACAGGAAAACTCTAATTAACTATGACAAAATGAGAGTAGCTGTCTAAAAGAAAAACATATTAAAAGCACAACAGCTGAACCTCATCAACTTTTCTCTGTATATAAGCACCCCCTACACACAAAAAATATATAAAACGGCACAAACAACCTAAAAAAAAAAAAAAAGGCTAAATGCCAACCCCAATTTATCCGAAACTAGAAAATGTTGTAAACGAGAGAGGGGAAGAAAAGAAGGAAAACGAAGCGAGAGTGTACCAAAAATAAATGTAAAAGCAATACATTAAATCATCCCTATTATAGAGAAACCCTCAGACATAAGCAAACAAATAAAAAATAGAGGGGAAAAAAAAAAAAAAAGAAACGCCGTGAAAACGGGACCCAGCTCATATACACGCACATTAACCGTGTGGAAATGCCACAAAAAGTCAATCCGGAAATTGTCCTTGTGTAAACACACGGCTCCTCCCTCTCTCTCTCTCTCTGCTAAGTCTATAATAACTTTCCTACCTTAATTGATAGTTGGTTCGCGCTCTATATTATATATACACTGCAGCTTGAAGGTGGTGAAAAATGAGTCCATTAGCACGAGACCACCCATCGAGTATATTATATGAAAATTGATATTTATAATTGAAGTTTGGAAATATATAAACGGCACTTAACCTCGGTGTCATAATGCAGTCATATACATAAAACCGAATTTATCATTTATTTTTATACGACTACTAAACATTTTTTTTTTCTCATTTCGTTTAATTTTTCAAGTTTTACCTGCGGGGAATGAAACCGCGTTTGACACTCGATATCACGAGAGGTACGATAGTTCAAAGCAAATCGCGAGCAACGAGCTCTGCAGTCTGTCAAGTTGCCTACATCTGCAAAGCATTAAGTGGCAAAGGGATATTACAACCTCATTTAGACTTCAATTGGAGAGCGGGGCTCATTTTCTCTCCCAGTGCGCGTTTTCATGTTTGATCCACTCCATTCGCCCTTCTTTTTCCCTAACAGCCGTCAACGTTATTGAGTCTAGCTAGTAACGCATGTACATACACGAGAGAGAAATTAAGATATCGATGGTATGCTTTTAAAATGTCAGTTGGGAGGGAATTACACGCACTCTAATTGCACCTTCTGCTCTTTTTCTATTTCGTCCAAACTTACGAGGTTTTGGGGGGGAAAAATAAAACGTGGAAAAAAATTATAAAAACTCGCAAATTCAGCAACACCGCGTAATACAGAGGATGGGATATAATTTTAAGGAAGCATAAAATCCAGCGATCTCGTTTCGACTGCTTGCTTCCAATCTAAAAGCTGTAACTGCAGCCAATTAAATCAGAATTCTCTTTAACAGCAAAACCTAAGGGACAACTATTACAGGCTGCTTTAATGCCGACTGGGAACGGGATAATGAGATTTCCCACAGAACTAAACACATATCCACTTTCTCTTTTTAAAACTTGCGCATCCAGATCAAGTTGAACGTACGCAGTAATCGTTCTTGCTACTCCGATAGCGACTGTGTGATTAAAATACGACGGAAAAATCTCATTTCAGACTGCGCCCTACTCACTTTTCTCCCTCTGTAAAACGACGTACACTTTAATTACTACCGACTCTTATAAGTACGATAAGTGGAAATATTTTTCCATAATTTTATTACAAAGTTTCCTATGATTTTCTTTAGTTTTGTTAAAGAGTCGTCTTTAAGTTGTCTGCCTCCTTCGAGACAAAACAAGGCTTCAGATTTTTATATCCGTTATAGTTACAGCTGACCAATTCTCGCTTTAATCCTTTTAGTGGTGCATTAAGGAATACGACACGTCTTCGTGTCCCTCCCTTCAACCTGTTCCGAAATCCCGAAAAAACTTTATTCTTTTCACAAAACGTGAGTAAAACGCTTCGGTATTTGATGACAAAGCAAAAGCAAAACTTTCCTCACGATCTTTTATTTCTTTTTATTAAATTTAAAAAAAAATGGGAATAAAGGAAAATCGTCGTTTAACGAAACATAAAACGTATAAAAATTTTAGGATATGATTATTAATAACTGAAGTCTCGATTTTTATTTGACGGGGGGGGAACTTTTACTCGAAGGCCGTTCGTCTTACGACCCAATAATCAATAAACCTCGCTTCACTGTTGAAAAGGAAAGTCGACGAGAATAGAATTTTCTATACAAAAATTCACTTCAATCCTTCAGGCAATATACGTTGAACGAGTGGTTTCATTAAACTTTAGTGTTGTCTTACAAATATTGTACTTGACTTTTCTTCGAAATTATACAAAAACAAAAAACCGCATTTTATTTCGAAATTTTGTTTTGTATTTTGGTGGGAGGGGGGAAAAACGTAGATAAAAGGAATAGAGTAACGAGACTGATCAATTTATCCAACGACTCCACCACCAATTTAAAACTGTAAAAAAAAATATTTCTTGGGGAAAAAATTGGTCAAGAGTTCCGCTGTGAGTGATAAGAGATTTTGATCCGTTCTGCTCCCTCAGAGCAAATTCCCTTTTTCTACACTTTTCCGAACACACTAAAAAAAAAGTGGAAAGAAACCTTTGACTCACGCAATCCTTCACTTGTTACATCAAAGTAAAATATGCCGACGTTGGGGCTTCCAAGCAGGCCTAAAGCGGCAATCAAGACTCGTCTGACCACGATATACGAGGACAGCAGAAGGAATGCTTTTAAGAGGATTGTACCTTATTGGCTGAGAGACTTTACTCCACGGATATATTATTACTCAAGCGCAAACAACTATAATTACAGCTCAAAGTACAGAAAAGTAAATTAATTTGTCTAAAAACCCGAAGACAAATTATTTACACCATCTTTTTGACATTTCTGCACCTGTTGAGCATTTTCCACCGCGAGCTCGCAAATTCAAAACCGCGTTAAATTTCTCTCCGTCTTCGTTCTAACGGTTTCCTCTCTTTTCCCACCCATAAATGGATAAAAGTCAACATCGTTTTGTCACAGGCAGTTATGAGCCCATATTTCTCACCGAGCTTTACACCCGTGTCCCGTTATACACATAGCGTCGAATCGATTTTTCCATGGCTGACAAATCTATGTGGGCCACCTTGCAAACGCGCGCCGAAGGTACTCGTCATCTCTTCTTTCCGTCTTCCTCTTACGACCCCACGCAAAAAAAAAAAAAAAAAAAAAGCGATCTCTTTTCTTTAATTTCCTAAAATGTTTTCATTTGTTCCACATTGTGGTTCAACTCGCGTTTCATTAGTTTTTATTTATTTTTATTTATTTATTTTATTCTTTTCTTTTTCCCGGGTGGTAATAGTTCAGGGAGAAAAACAATTTTCTCAACCGTAATTTAATTTTAAAATATCTTCCTACTGAAAACTATTTCAAGAATTCCAAGACGTTCAAATTGTTACAAGAACCTAAGAGTTTGATGTACAACCAAGAACAATCAATTTCCCCGCGAACCCTCAAACGCCAATTTCACCATTTATTTTTTTCTTTGTACCTTTTCAAAAGAATGCGCATGGATTCTGTCAATGTCAGAAAAGTATAGATCATTGTATTCTCCCTTTCTTCGTTTAAAGTCCTTCCCTCTCCCTTTTTATACATTCGCTTTCTTTTCCTGAATGAGTCCGTAAGCTTTTTATCCAATGGATTCCAGAATGCAACCAGCTCGCGTACATGTGACTAGGAGTTTTCTATCTCTAACTTGTTCAAGCTGCCAACTCATTCGGATTGCGTACCTAACATTTTCAATAAAAGATCCCTTCCACGTCCTATAGATCATTTGGAAAAATGACATTTTCGAATATTGATTTCTTTTTTTTTTTGCATCGTCGACTGCGGACGGTGGAAAAAAAAATGGAAAAAAAAATGGAAAAAATTATTACCAAACAAAAAATCTAGGAAAAATATACAAAATGCCAGTCACTCAAAATTGTTGTGACGATTTTTATTTATATTTTTATACTTGTATATAAGAAATACAAATAACGCGAGTCGACGGTTGTAAAAATAAAAATGAAATAACAGATTCGAATGTCGGATTTTAAATTGCAAAACTTAAAGTAAACTTGGAGATAAAAAAGGAATGTTGGTGGAAAAAAAATAACGTTCTTGTAACTTAAACCAAACTTATAAGCAAAGCTTCTTTTCTATCACTGCTGTTGATTCCGATATTGATGGAACAGACTGGAGAAAACCCCTGTTAGATTGAGGATCAAAGAGTGAGGAAGACCAAAGGAAAAAAAAAATAGATGGAGGAAAAAAGAGCTAAACCTCGTGCCCACCAAATAGGAAAGAGCATCTTATTCTAATTGAATCTGAGACGCGTTTTATGTCGCTTAAAGTTGACGTTTGCGCCAAAAAGCATCATCGTTGAAAACTAAATATTGTAATTATTTTGTAGAAAAACGAGGAGTTGATATTCTTCGACATTTACATTGACATTATGACAAGAACTTGGCTAAGTTTACTATTTCGAGGGAGACTCCTAAGGGGCACGTTATAAAAAGATGCTGCGAATGAGATGCAGGAGCAGTGAAGAAGAGAGAGAGGGGAAAAAGGAACGCTGATGGAGCTTATCTCGATGGCAGTGTCTCCTGCACCGTGTAGAAACACGAGAAAGATCAACACATTAGATAACGACGCCCACTCAAAATGCCTGACATCAGCAACAACATCACTTTTACCCACAAACGTAACTGAAATTACCGAATAATAGAGATAAAAGTTAGCAACGAGATCCAATTTTTATCTCAAATTCATGGGTCGAAGACGACGTGTATGTCAAAAACAACAAGAGTGAGAACGGGAATCAATTACCCGGCAGTTACTCCAAATGTAAATTGATTTCGGATTCGCCTTTATCTTTAACAGCACGCATAAATTAAAAGCAGCTTACAATAAAATTAAATTTTGCCTTTTTTTACGAGTTTAGTAAGGCTAAGGGTTCCAATAATTTACTCAGTATGAACAGCGCGTACGCCAAGCCGTACACGTGTCTTGTGTCTATGATCCATCAAATGTTACTCATTAAAATTTTACGACTGCACTCTTTTGCTAAATGGAAGCGGGTTGTTATGGTTGATCAGGAATAATTTCTAAAGCTTTCGAGAGAATCTCATAAATTTTTTTTTTTTAGGTGAGTAGCTGTAAACTTCAAATATCACGTGATTCTTTTTTTTCCCTCCTCCACTCAGAACGTCGTTCGGGTGTCTTATTTTATGTTTTTTTTTCCCGTTTAAGGCGATGTGCAGTTGTATATCTGAAATATATTTTTCAGTATTGTTTACGTAGAAACGTAAATTTTGTCAAATGGTTTGAAATTACGATTTGTGTGCTGATTTCAAATATGTTTTGATTTAGAACATGCGAGATTTCGGTTTTTTTCTCTTTGTGCTGTCGTGTGTAGGGTAAAGATGGAAATTTACAGTTTTTTATACACTGCTTGAGTGCGTAACTTGACTGGAAAAAGTGCAGTTTGGTTGATTCAATGCGTTTTCGAGTTAGAAAATTTGCGTCGTTGTGGATTTAGGACATTCCAGCTGGAATTATATTAAACTTTTGCGTTTTCAGTCAATAATTTCTATACTTTGTGTACCGTAGGCAAAAAATTTTAAATTATAGCGAAATACCGCACTACCAAAACTAAAAATCCGTTCTAAAATAAAAATCACATTTATATATCCACAAACAAACTCGCAAAAAAAAAACCGAAAAATAAATATAAAAAAACAAACTTGTCAAGCGAAGAGACGCGAATTTGTCAAAATGAAAAATGCTTCTCCCTAACTTTTCAACGTTCATTAAAAAGCTTACGTGATTAATTACTCTTTTGACACTTTATTTCCGACTTTACTTCACAATCAACTAAACCAGCTCCACGTTATTAATTAAGCAATTTCATAAATAAACACCCACCTTGCAAAATAAAACTAAATTCCAAATCACAGGATACCAAACTTTGCTCTCAAATTCTAACCATCAATACTTAATTGACCAAACCCATTACCATTCGACTCTAATACTCTTTACCCAAACCGCATATGGATAAATAAAAAAAAATAAGCCTTTGTTTCGAAGTACATAAACAAGTTTAAGACGAGACTGACTGAAAATCATTATCCTATTTCGATCCTCGTGAAAAAGTATCCATAGCGGTATAATTTTAGCTGGCTGTGTGTATATAGTTTTTTAAATTTCCTTTCCTCCCTCCTTTGTTCTAATATATTTTCAATGTAGCTAAAACGAAGGGAGAGAAAAAATAAATGCCATTGATTTTACGCTACACGTCAAAACAGCGCATGAAGAGTGAGGAGCTAAGCAGAACGCAGCACGAAAGTTGCGCAGGTTCAATGCGCTGAGTGAGATGAAAATTTAGATTGCAATGTTTGAATTAGGTCTCACATACTTAAATTCTCAATTCCCATTCTCGACAAGATTTGCTTCGTTTTTATTATTATCTTAAATCTTTGTGTGTAAAGTTTTGGTTGTAAAAATAAGTGAGGAATAAAAAAATAAAATTTCTAGTAACACTGTAGATACCAAGCAAAAAAAAAAAAGTGAGTGTGTGTCCATTACATTGCAAGAGAAAAAATCTCTTGTGTTTTATCTGTGGTACACACAAAGATAAAAAGTGAGTTTAGGAGGGAGGTTGGGAAAAGAGTGCTTCTGTTCTTTACCTAAAATCAAAGATAAAGCCAACGTTTGCCCAAGGAAAAGAAAAAAGTAGAAGAAGAAATTCGCTTTCTTTTAAATACTAATAAGCGAAGCGTTCCTTCTTTAGACAAGGCGTCAAGAAGCGCGATAAAATTAGAATTCGCTGTCAACCGCGAGCGCATCTTTTGCCCAGCATTATTTTAGTCAAATTTAATCTTTTTTTCCAACGGCGAAACTCGTTTAATCCGTTTACCCATTGATTTTAACAGGAGTGCAAGGACTGGTAATCAAAGACAGCGAAGTCCCCACTGTAGCCCAGCAGATAGGATCTCCCGATCCAGTCGTGTTGGATTGTGATTATGTGTACAAAGAAGAAGAGAAAAACGGTCTGGTTGTCAAGTGGTACCGCATATCCGGTCCTACTGAGAACAAAACCATTGAGCAAGTGTACCAGTGGATCGCCCCGCGCATTCCCCAAGATCTAGGAGCGCTCAAAGGCAGGCTGAATATCACCTACGAAGCATCCACGGATCCGTATAAGAAACACCGAGCGTTGAACATCGTTAATCCAACCATCAACTTGACTGGAGTCTACAAATGCCACGTGTCGACGAATTTCCACGACGCGTACTTATGGCAGAAGGTGGTCATCTACTGTAAGTAATGCTAATTTCATTTTGTTTAATAAAAGTCAACAAACCTCGGGTCAAAGTTTACAATTAAAATTTTCAAGTGCACACGAAAAATATTGACCAAAAATGCAAATTTTCGTTAAGTCGTTTCGGTACGCGCGACGGCAACGAGCGGAATGAAAATTTAGTTGACCTTTAAATTAGCACGTTCGATATTATCAAAACGACACTGCCCAAGTCGATATTGCGCAATCGCTTTAATTTGTAATATCATACTCTACTGACAAACTCATCTCGCCTCATTGCAACTACCACTGCGTGTCGTATGAAGATAATCAACAGCTCTCATCTATGACTTTATGTTGGGTAACAGACAAGGGTAAATTGAGAACACCCATTTTACATTTTCATCACTAATTAACTTCTCGGCTGACCACCGCATCGTTTGCCGAGGTATAATAGAACGCACTCGACACAGACGTACATTTCATTCAATAAGGCAGCTAGAAGTGTTTGCGTATGCCACACCAAACGTTTGTCGCCCAAACAGCGCGACGTCTTATTTCGCGGTGAAAAGTGACGGCGGTGTGACATGAAGAACCAAATTAAAAATCCCTTCTCCAGACGGTTTTCCCGAACACGTAGTGACGATATTTCATCAGCCACTGCCACCGACATAATAACGATGTGTCTATCTTCTCCCACTCCCCGCAAAAGTGGCGCGAAAAGCCGAAAACGAATGAAAAACATTTCAATTGCTCATAAACATAAAAGTACAGTGTAAAATAAAATCCTTAGAGAACACAAAACTTTAATCTATCAAAATAACAAATGGCCATTGCGAGCATTCGTCAGCGGTATCAGCTTGTGATTGCAGATTAAGCACACGTGTGTCCACACTACGTCCGTTTCTCTTGATGAAGATGAAGAAGAACGAAAAAGGGAAAAAAATAACCGAGCAATTGCCCTTAAACCCCCTCTGCCATCTCCTTTCTAATTCTGTATACCAGCAACAACTCCCACTGGGTTTCATCATTGCTGTCTCCTGCACGCGAAAGAGTATTACACACTACATTGACTCGAGCAAACAAAAGGCAGTTACACCTTCCTGCTTGCTTGCTGCACGAGCTGAGATTTTTTCCCTTCTTTCTATGCCCCTGTGGTGTGGTTGGACTTTCTTTTACCTCAACGCTACGCCCACGCAGATGGGTTCCCCCCGGAAGGGGGTCTGCCAACCAATTGAGTTCTTTTGTCTCACAAACACTGAGGTCTTAATGATGCAACAAACTTGCTTTGACCGAGCCTTTTTCTTTCGAGTGAACACAACTAACCTTACTAACAAAGATTACGGCTACCAACCGACTATCACTATTCGGAGAGAGAAAAAAAAGAAGGAAAGAGAGAATGAAGGAAAAAAAATAATAAAACCCTTCCGTATGTTACACATTTTCAGATCGTTCGGCGCACCTGGTGCCTCGACATGAGAGCCAGTCTACCTACAATAATGTGCCATTATTTGTAACCACACTGCTTTTACACTCGTAAAAAAGAGGAAAAGCTTAAAAATGACCTTCTTTGAATTAAACATTTTTTTCCTTCATTTCTGCACGTACGTTCTCTTTTTTTCCTTTTTTTTTAATTTGATAACAACTGCATTAAACGCTGGTGCGTTCAAACAAAAATTTCTGCGACGCTTTTCTAAGTTGAAATGTACATTTAAAATTTGGTAATTTTTTTTATTGTGCTGTAAAGATAGACACGGCGGAAACTGGGGGGAAATCGTGGACTACACGGATCTTCATGGATGGACAAACTATAAGTCATCCATGCACGATGGTGTGACCTACACGTTTTACTTTTATAGCAAACTAGTGCTCGCAAAAATTGCTCGCTGAATATGTTGGTCGTAAAGTTTATGAGTTTGTATTTGTGGGAGTGAGGGAGTTGAAAAAGTTTTAACATCCAGTTTTTTAATTAGTCCACACATTTCTCCCACTTTTTTTACGCCCACAAATTTTTTCCGCTTCTCATTTTATAGGCAAATTTTACGCATACTTTCTTGCCCTCCTAAACTACAATTATAATCTTGTGATCGTAAAGCATTTGTTCACAAATGAAATATTAAAAGCATAAAAAACATTAAAAAATGAGGTTTGTGCAACGGTAAAAAAAACCTTGCTGATATTCTACTTTTTATTTTAAATTTAAACCCCCCAAGCGCAGGTAAAATACGCCTCGTTTGCAAGTTGATGGCATTTACAAAGTAATTCATTAGTAAAATGAAATATTCTTTTTATCATGGCACGAAGAACAAAAATTTCTTAACCTTACTATGGAGTATAGTATATATATATAACAAGAAATAAAACGAGGACGGAAACATAAAACTATTCCATTTCTCGTTTTATACTTGTAGTAACAAAACGAAAAATTTCTCTCGACTGCAGACACAAAATCAAATCAAGACAACGCAGCAATTTTTCACAGTTCTCTTATTACTATTCTATAATTCTATAATTCATGAATACCAGATAAGAAAAAAAATTGAGATAGAAAAAAATCACAAAGAAAAAGATAAAAATAAGAACGAAAAAAAGAAAAACCAGCCATGGGAGAACTAGAAAAACGGGGAAGAGGAGAGCGAAAAGAGAAAAATAAAGAACAAGCTAGCACACTGCAATTTATTTCACTCCCTGCAACACGAACAGCGTACGAGAAAAGCTATCCACTCTCTCCCACCCAACTGCAACTCATATTCTACTTGCCAATGCAATGAGTGATGCTGCCTGTTCCCAATATGTTCTCCAGAATGCCAGCCATGCCTCTTCAGTGCAGAACACAGATCCACAACATTGCTGCGATTCGAGCAGGAGAAAAGATATAGAAAAATAACTTCAATCCAAACTAGACCAGCAAAGCAAAGACAAGGATAAAGAATTGTGGGCAAGGGACGACGCAAACTCCATTGTCACTTAATGTAAGTCGTACAACGGCCAACTGAGAGATGCCCTTACAGCAGTCGTCCATCTGTTCATCTGTTGAAATATGCATGAGTCCTGCACTCATCAAACTCTGCACAGGCCTGTTATGCTGACTCAACATCAGTCCAACGGAGACCCACTTTCCTCGCTATTCTCGCTCCTCTCGGGATTGTAATAAGAAAAAGGAACATGGACTTCAATCACTTTTCTCCGGCTGTAATTTTTTTTTCTTTTTATCCAGCAGAATAGAAAAGATTTTTCTTTTTTCCCCCTTTTCAGTAATAGTGAAAACTAGAGATTTTCAGTGTGCTAAGCTGTAATTTTGTTACTTTGTTTGCTCGGTTTTCTTTTTGTTGAGAAAAAAAGTAGCAAAGTTTTAATGTTTCGGTACGACGAGACTTTAAATCCTGATTGGGAAACTCGTTATTGCCTAATACAGTTATCCACGTACAAGAAGGAAAATGGGTATGGGGAAGAGGATGAGGGGATAGGATGATCAAGAATAACATGACATGATGCAGGACCCTGACCGTGCTATCAAGAAAGACAAGAGTCTCCTCCCACTTCATGGATTATGAATGAGATGGCTGAACCGGAGTTGGCAACCGAGCTTACAACTCAGGAAGCCGAAGGAAGCAACCAACCACTTTCATTTCTCCCTCGCTCAATCCCGCTCTTTCTTCCCCTCTTCCTCCCTCTATACTGCATTCAACTTTAACGTAACCAAAATAAACAAAAACCCGCGCGAGAAAGAAATTTATTGATTAGGTACATCTTTCAATACTCCAATTCCGTGCACGAAGAATAAGAAAAAAATTCAACGTCATAAGGAACGAAAAAAAAAAAAAAAAAAGGAAAGAAAAGAGATCCTGCAGAAACCTAGCGAGTATCGAAAACAAATTTTCAGCGGGGCCTCACACTAAGCAATCAATACCGTTTTGAGGTCGTTAGGGTTGGTGGTTGAGTGAAAATACCTCTGACTCGATATGGATGGAAATAATGAGCTGTATACCGTGCGTCAATATACGCACCCCGACCTGACATGCTGGCGGTGAGGGCTGAAAAGTCATTACGTTCAGAATTCCGTTGCAGAAAGCTCTGCCGGTGCCTGCGTTCACTCGGCATTTGTTGTTGTTACAATTTCGGCGTCACACGCGAGATTTTCGGCGGAAGATTAAAAGTCATCAGCCTTAAAAAAAAAAAAGCTGAAGGTGATTTTTTTTTGGTGTGCAATCCCATTACTCGATCAACCGCGCAAAATGAAATTTTTGTGTGTGTGTGTGTGTGTATAAAATATAAACAAATGTTACCAAAAAAATAAATAACTTAAGAGAGCCATTAGCTATTGGTAGAATTCTAAGCAGGAAACTTCCTCCTGTAGATACACAGGCACACGCACTGGTGTGTGAATAATTTACGAGGCCTCGAGAACCCCGGTAAAGTGGTCATTTTTCACGGCAACTATTGCGGGTGAAGGTGGAGAAGCAGGCGGCTTGCAAATAACGCCAGCTTTTGCCTGTAGCATCTCTTGGGCAAAGAAGTTTTGCAGATTAAGCCTCTGCGATGTTGGTTCTTCCCACCCGCTGTTTCTTAGTTTCTTAGTTCAAACATCTGATTGCACGACACGTTGGGGATAGGCATAGACAGTGCAACTCATTAATTTCTTAATTAACCCTCCAATGACGTAATCATGTCCCTATTGACAACATCCATCAAACGCTGTTTTGATGCGGGAAGTAAATTAACCACGCAAACATTTAGCAGGTTGTTTAGTACTAAATTACGGAAAAAGTTTGAAACTTGGTGTAATAAAGTTTTGCGTTAAACATACGTAAAAATTTTCTAAAATTAAATTTTGAAGTCATAATCGAGACCATAAACAATGTACCGAAGAATTTACACGCTTTAAAAATTAATTTCAAGATTCAACTCTCAAAAAAAATTAATAATAAAAAAAATTAAAAAAAGGGGTCGTGTATTACAAAACCCCCTAGGAACTCGACACTGGCATAAAAATCTTTGAAAACAGTTTGGAGGCAAAACGGTAAATTTGATGATCAAAGAAACCAATTAGTGGTGAGCGGCAATATTAACTGTACCGGGAAGAGGAGGAAGGGGTATGTGTGTGTGAGTGAGTTTGTGTGTGTGTGTGTGTCTCATTAAATTTCCTCGCAAACTTTGAGAATTTAATTATTGAAAATCCATTCTTTCATTTCATTAATCCATCCGCATTACCGGCAAGAAATCGTATGATTTACAAACGTTTAATTCGGTAATCTCCACTCAACTAAAAATAAACTGCGATGAATACATCACCCCACCCTCACCAAACTCGGGGTATGGTATGGCAAACAAGCGTTCCGTACGCATCTGGGTTTTGTTCTCGCTAAAAAACTCCCACAAAACCATTTGGTCCGTTCCACGGCAAACATTAAAAACTTTATCTCACATTTTATGAGCCCAGTGATTCTTCATCGTTTGCACTCATTATCTTCAAACTGCCATTAACGAAATTATTATCCTTAGAAAGAAGCAAAAATCGCGATCGATAACCGAGGACACAACCCAAACTCATGAAAACAACACGCAATAATAATAGTAATAAACGAAAATACTTTTGCATTTCAAATTCAATAAAACCCGCTACCTCAAAACCAGAAAACGGGGTCAAGCACACAGCACTTCACACCAAATGCAAAGAGTAAAAATGTACGCACGCTCAGATAACGCCGTCTCTCCCTCCTCCTCTTGTTCCTCTTTACACACACAAAAAATTTCCGTGCAATTGCAAGCCTCCAGTTATAATAAACACACACTTTTATTATCGTAGCGTCAATCAGATTCGGTGGAAGAGAAACGCGGAAAACCTTCCTCGTCTCGCGTATTCAATAGGGAGCTATCTGCGAAGTCGATAGCGCGAGTGCGACGACGTAAATAGGAAAATAAAAATTTTAAAAAATAAAAAAATATAAAAATACATAAAAAAATAAAATAAAGTTTCGGTTTAGACGAGGCTGTAGTCTAATCTTCATTTCTCGGTTGGTGAAATGACAAACAAACCGCCAATAACGTTTCGTTAAATGTGTTTACGGATGGCAACAATTTTCGTTTTAATGTTGATTTCAGCTGAAGGTAAATAAAGTCGGTTTATTGCACACGACATAAATTCGCGTTTACTTTTAGTTTGCAACGAGAAAAATGTTTTTTTTATTTGTTTGCTAAGTTCATCCTTCCATATTTAAAAACAAAAAATTTCGGAGAAAATTCAATTTGTCAAACAGATAAATTTTCGTCAAAATTGTGACTACGGGTGAACCTGAGAAAATAGTACCTTTAAAAAAAATTTTTTTTTTTTGGGATGGGGAAATAAAAAAAAATAAAACAGGAAAAAAAAGTAAATGTTGGTAGTTGAAACAGAAATAGAAAGATGAGTGCGTTTTCTTATTCCACAGATGAGCTCGCTTTTCAGACGCGGTGTACAATTGCCCAAGGTTTCTTCAACTTTTGATGCTAATTTCAACTAGCATTTTCACCAACCTTCTTTCCCATATCGTTTTTACTTTCGTAGAAAACCATCACCCTCAACCAAAAAGTCATCTTTCCCTCTGACAGCGAAGAAAGTAGTTTCCCCTTGTCACTGGGATCCAGAGCTAATCATCCGCTGCTTTTTGGACATGGGATTTTCCCAGCCTTCTTTTTTTGTATCAACCAACCTGTATATTACGTGGGTTACATCCGGGGACAATGATGTCTTCCAATATAATCCTTTCAATCTAGTTCATAATGAGAATTTACCAAGACCCACTGACTCGCGCTAGAATTTCACCTTTGATCTCTTTGCGTTGACCTAGGGATGTGATTGATAAAAAAAGAAACAGGATGAAATAAAAATAAGAAAGTGGGTTTAAGGGGAGATGGTTGGATATAAAAATGAATGAAAATTGGAAAAAATGTTAGAATTTTATTTTCCGTTTTGTTTGCGTTTTATTTTTTATTTTTATTCTTTTGAGTACGTAGAGATATTGAATTATTGACCGAGTGAAAATTCTCTTGTTGTTTTACCGTTGACTTGAATTAAAAACTGTCACCTGAATTTGAGTTTAGATTTTGTTTATTAATATTTAAAAAAAAATTCCACAACGAGCGCAATTTTCTCATTTCGTTTTTCCAGTCGAGAAATGTCAAAAATATTCTTTAAAATTTAGTTTTGCTCTTCAATCAAACCAAACAAAAAAAAAACCCACGTCTAATTTTTCATAATCTGATTTAACGCGTGCTTCACTTTCTTTCAAACAAAGTCCAACAAATTAAAATTTAAAATTCTATCGACTCACTCATCAAACAAAAAATACATCAAAAAAGTATTAACTTAATTCACAAGATATATTTACACTAATCCAACCCGGTTCACGACACTAAAACCAAACCCTATTTCACCGACATTTACATTTCATTAAGACATGGGGGGTGTAAATGACTAGTTTATTGCTTTTAAGCCACACATCTCCCGCAACACAACTATAAAAAAAACCTTCTCCCCATTTTATTACTATCAACGAGGGCAGACCGAGCGAAAGAGAGAACGAGAGAGACAGACACGAGCAGGAAGAAGAGGAGGGAAGCAAAACAAAACATATAAGAGCCTGGGTAGCATGTCGATGGGTTTTGGGTGTTTCCGATATGCCACATGTATACAAGTTGAAAAATGGTCTGCTTGAACGAAGCATAAGAGGGCCCGTTTGCATGCAAATATTTCTTTATAGCTTACGGATAGCTGTCCCATAAATCAACGAGCCAAACCAGCGCTCAATAGCGATTTTGAGTCACACACACACACACATACACGCAGGAGTAAAATGTGTTCGGGTGGACAGAATTCTATCCATCAGAGTTTATGTCTCACTACACATACACTTAAACGGGATCAAATGGGCGGTTTGGAGATAAGGTTGTAAAAACAAAAACATGGAAATGCAAACTAATTTGAAGGTTATTTAAAAACGATTGCTTCGATGTAATTATTAATTAACGTGGGTTTCTTTGCTTTTTTTTAATTTTTGTTTATTTTTATTTTAGTATTTTTTTTAAGGTTAATTGCGTTTGGTGGTTAAAATTGGAAATTAAATAAATTTTAAAAAGAAAAGTAAAGGGGAAAAAAAAAAAAAGAAGATGAAAAAGTGTAAGGAGGAGTTGAATTAATTCAAATAAGTGTACACGGTTGGTTAATTACGTTTTAAGTAGAGCACTCAAATAATTTTTTTTCTTTTTTTGCGCGAGTTTGTTATTTTTTTTTTCTGGTTGGCTTTAAATATTTCACCTCGAATTTAGCTAGAGATAAGAAACCTCTTTGCATCTTTAAAAAAAAGGTATCAAACTTTGTAGATGTACACATGTAATATTAATTAACTTCTTCTCCGTCCCTAAAGTACTTTTAATCCGAGTTGAGCTGCAGCTGGAGATTAACTTCATCAATTGGAGGCTACTTGTTTTCTTTGTAATGAAAGCAATTATTTTCAGCAAAGAAATTTCCACGCAAAATAATCGCGAAAACAATGTGCAAACTCATTAATAAAGCCTTAATCACACCGAGAACAAAGCTAACGGCATCAAAAATCACAGTCAGCGCTCATTGCATCTCGCCTGCAACTCTTAAATCCTCTGCCTTAAACGTGATTAAACGCAACTTTTTACCCCGCCTTCCCAAAGCCTATTACGACGCGTAAAAAGGACGCGATGACGTCAGAGGACACAAGCTGCAACCGATATTAAATTTAATGAGTAAACATAACTATATTGTTGTGTGTCAAATGATCTGCGCATAATATTATAATTACTGTAATTCAAGATGATTACGGTATTTTCCTCAACTTAATAAACTTTACCACGGTCCACTGAATCACATAAATACACTAATACAACAAATTAGGGTTCGCAAACATTTTTAAACCCAGACTTTCCTTTTTACAGTACCGCTACCCCATGCATCAACCTGTTAAAAATATTAGCGTGTTTGTCCATCCATCAATTATTTTCACTGACGAATAGTCCTCTCCCATCAAACGAGCTAAACATCAGCAAAAGGCCAAGTACTGAAGAGAGAGTGAGAGAGAGACAGAGAATAGAAGGTGGAGGCTTTCGAGCTAATAAAGATAAATTACCCTAACACGTGCACGAGTCAGCACCGCCTGCACAGCAGTACACTCCGCCAACCTCTTTTCCCTCGCTACTCTTAAGATATACGGCTAGTCGTCAAAGGGTTTCAACAAACACCAACTTTAGACGTGCATTCTTTCTCATTGCGCGTCACGGTTAACGCAAAATCCGACGTTATGGTAGAAGGGCAGGGCCAAGCCTGCAACCTGGGCTGATTTATTATCAGTGGACACGAAATGCTCAAAAGCTATTAATGGTCCGAATCAACAGTGACAACAGCTCCCCATGCTAAGTCCACATTTGTTTGCAAAACCTTCGCTTTTCCTCCCCACCACACCTTAATTAAATTTAATGATGCAAACCTAGTTGTTCTAAAAATCCACGCTCGCACACAAACACACTATATAGATTAATATGTTTTTCTGTCTGGTGACAGCATCTCGTAAACTTCCCGCTGTTAATGACGTTTGGTTTTTTCTTTTTCTTTTTTCTTTTTCTTTTTATTGAGGGAATTTATTTAAAAAAAATCAACTATGGTGTTAATTGATTTAGTAAAATTTAAGATTTACGGTATCGAAACATTTTATGAGTTGTTACATGGTTTGTAATTATTCTTTACGAATTTATCACAAAATTACCACAAATTTGAATAATGTAATTTTAAATTATCAACAATTCTACGCCGCAAAGTGAGGAGGTTTCAGTAAACAAACTCGCTACTGCTGATATACCTAATCAATACGCGGCTTTATTGCAAATGGTGGCGAGAGCAAAGTTGTCGTTTTAATGACGTTCAAATTTCCATATAGAGTATTAACCAATTAAATCATATTTGTGGACCAAACCGCATCGCGCACTTCTAGTTGAGAGGAGGCGGAGGTGTGAATAGAAAGAGCCAGATTAATAAACTTGTTTTAAATTACCGGATAATTTTTCCTCCCAAACTGATTGAAAACCCTTCAATTGTCGAAACGCGTTGTCAAGATGTTTCACCGAGGTTAAGCCTATTACACCAACCAGGTGACAACCACGTTGGTCGAAGTTAGCCTCCAACCTCTCCTCAGAAAATTTTCCTCCATCGTTGCTTAATTAATGCTACTTAACCTTTGACCCAACGGTTGTACTTTTGCCTTAAAGAGGCAAGTCGCTTGATGGTAATGTCATTTCTCAGTTGAGAATACATCCCAACAGAGGTTCAAGCACTCCCAGTAGATATTGGACAAGGACTTGTGCTTGCATGTCATTTCAATACTGTAGTTTGTTTCTCTCGGAGTTTCTGTTTCCTACTCGACACACTTTTCCGATTGTATTGCGTAGAATGAAAAGCTTGCGGGGAGATGAGAACCCCCGCGTTCTCTCACATTCCCTCTTTAGTTCTGTCTCTTCTCACTGTGTAATGTTAACAAGGGAGGCTTCACAATGGCCATATAAGCTTGCAAAGCCAATAGAATTAACATGACCACAAATGAGCGCAGAACTTGTTCGATGCTTATGAGAGCAGTAAACAACCAAACCCAATGTCATTCGTCAAATAGCAGAATGCACTACTAAAGATTCTGTAGTTGTGGGGGAAACTTGAATGTTTTCACTTTAATTTAATGCATCTGCAATGGACGCATCCTGTAATATAAAAGAATTACTGTTTTGTTTACTGTCATTCAAAAATATCATAGTTAAATTGAATTATTAAACTAATAATAACAGTAAAAGCAATTTCTTTATCACGAAATTTACGAGAAAATTTTTCTAAAATAGATTATCACAATTTTTTTTCTTTCTTGGCAATCCAAGACTAATTGCTTTTTAAATTATTTATGGATGAAATACCACTTATTATATTTCTCAGAGGAGCGAAAATTTTGTGTAAAAGGTGAACGTATTGCACGGATGTTGGACATGACATGAAAGTTGCACGTTAAATAGATTTTCTTCGGCATTATTAAATGCTGATGTTGTCTTAAATTGAATTAAATTGAATTAAATTGTCACTGTCTTTATTTTGCTAGATATTAAAATTATCACCGACAGTAAATTCATTTTCTTCTGTCATTTCAATAAGGTGTCTTACAGACTTTTAGCACTCAAAATTGAAATTACCGCGTCTGAGCGATTCAATATGCGTCGCATCATGTTCAGAGCGACATCTATTGACGAATGATGATATTTACTCTCTCTACAATATCGACTCTGACACGATATTAAAATTAAAACGAAATAAATTTTTAATGCATCATATAAGCAAATTCATTACCTTCGCGAACAACAATTCTCACTTATTACCGAAACTAAGTTAAATTAAACTCCAATTAAACATAAACCTTCCAGGCAAATGTTCATTTTAATAACACTGTATGCCTTCCAATATACCATAAAACTTTTCAAATAACTAATTTACACATTTGCAAAATTTATTACACATATCGCAATTTCCAGTAGTCAAAACCAGACACTCGAAGGAAACTAAACATTCAAACAGTGTACGTTTTCACGATAAACTAATTGTTGCGGCTTGCCAAACTGTAGCGTAACACCCATCAGCAGAATTGCGAGAAAAGATAAGGATGCGTGCAAGTACATGAAAAGACCCACGAGACTCATTTTCACTTGTAGAGAAACACAGCCACGTTTGCATAGATTCAGCTTTTTATTCTCGTCCACTGGGACAAATTTTCCTAATGCGAATGCAAGACTACATTTTCCTATGGGGTTTTGTTAAATAATTTATCGTTCAGTGGAAATTTTTGGCCAAGTCCAAAGTTTTGCATTTCGATCATATTTTTTACTGTTATTACCACTTTACATCTCGGGTTAAATTAAGAGTAACTTAAATTTTTTTCACAAATTTCTTGTTTTTTGATGGATAAAAAATATGTAGAGATGTTGGTTGTTTTTGTTGTTTCGAAGGTTAATAGGTGGGAGAAATCTGTTTGAAAATGTTAGATAATTAGGTATCTTTTCATCACTAATTTAAGTAGGATTAGATTTAATTATTGCCATCTGCAAATTGCTACGCTGGCTAATAAAACGTGATTGATTACTTAGCTCGGAGAACAGCGCTCCGTAAATTAAAATTGATGTTTGCGAAATTTGTACTTCAGAAATAATGAACGCGCCCCTAACTTGTTTTTTTAAAAAAATTAAAAAAAAGCTATTAATTTAATAACCAGACGAAAAACACTTCTAAGGTATTAAATACATTAATATTTTAAATTTAAAAATTAATATTTTAGCGAAAATAATGTTTTTCTGCGTTTTCCCCTTAATAAAATTCCTCCCCGCACTTTGTTATTTACCACCAATCAATTTCGTTTCTTAATTTTTCATGCAAGATTTACATCATCCTTATTGCTAAGTTTCATACACGCACAATGCGCGTCGTCTGTCGACACAATTTGCAAACTTTACAACACTTGACAATAATGAGATGAATATGGATGTAGAGAAAACTCTTATTGTACACAAAAACACTCCGCCAACTCGCAAACTCGATATTTCAAATCACGTCTCAAAAACTTTACACATACTCGCGCGCTACAACAGAAACTTACAAACAACACTTGACATAACACAACGTACAGTTACTCGACTCACCTTAATGTGTTTTCTTTTCTTTTTACTCTTCCTGCAGCACCTGCTAGAGATGTGATCTTTCACAGTTCTTCACTTTCGGGCTCCAATAAAGTAAATGTCTCCTGCATCGCCGAAGGACTCTACCCGGAACCCTCCGCCGAAATAGTTATCCAGCGAGATGAATCAACACGTATTGTAGTAAACGGCACCACGCAACTGGTCGTCGCTAAAGAAGGCCTATACGATATCACGGTGTATAAAGTATTCGACGGTTCAACGTTAGCAGCTGAAACAGAATTCGAATGTGTATTATCAGTGCCTGATACGAAATACTACGCACGAAAATCGTTCGTGTACTACCCTGGACAAGGTATAACACAAAGTAAGTTTTACCCAAATGTTCAATGATTTATATTGTTATTAACATTAAAGATACGAGTCCAGGTGTTGATAACAGACTAACCAACAAAAAACAGAAATCACCTCTTTTAGGTAATTAACAACGGACAAAATATTCATATTGGTATTTTATATTTTTCTTTTCTGTTTAAAATATTTACAGGTGAAAATAGCGACTCTGGCGACAGTTCTCGCGTAATTTCTAACAGCAGTTCACCCGCAGGTGACACCAGCAGTTCTCGCGCATTCTACCATTTGAATATGGGAACATTCATAGTGCAACTGGCCATTGTTTTGCTTTCCTACGTTGGACACCAGTAGTGTGACAAAAAAAAATAAAAATCTTCTCCATCTGTAACTTAATTTTTTGTAAAAGTGTTTTTATATGCTGTCGTATTCTTGGGACAAGCAAATGAAAATTAAAACAACCAAAACAAAATATATATAAAAAAAAAAAAAAAACGAGCATACGAAACAATCTTTGTGACAAACTGCCAAAAAAGTGATAATAGTGTAGCTTATTTTGTGTTTTATCAATTTATTTTCTTCTTTCTTTTTTCTGTTTACATTTTTTCAACGTGTAATTTTTTATTTTAAAATTGTCATGCTGCATTTTCGATTGAACTCAGTCGTGAAACTAGTCATAAATATGTTGTCACGCTTACTGTACCAACCCAACTTACGTTTTAAAAATTTATTTCCAGTTTCAGATCAGTGGCATTGCTTACAGTGCCTATAAAAAAATTATCCAATTCACGCTATAAAAATATTTTTATCGCTCAAAACTGACTTTTATTTTAAAATCAAATTTCTGCTTTGTTTATTACCAAAAAAAAAAAAAAAAAAAATATCACGTGGAATGATGAAGCATGACAGTTTTAATAAGGAATGAAAAGTTGTTGTTATTAAAAACCTGCGCACCTGGTGTGATTTGTAAACGCGACGATGTGTATAAGACTGTGACGCTATACTTTTATACTGAAGAGAAATAAGAAAATGGATCTGAATACGTATTTTAAAACTGGTCAAAGTTTTTATTTATGGTAACCCTAAAAAATAATAATATAAAAAAGGAAAAAAAAGTTCAAATTCTGACTTTTGGAAGGAAAGGCGGCTAAAATACCAAACCAATGTAATTTAATTGTACAATATTATCATGAAGTTTTGATGACAAAGCATTGCTCCGCTCTGCACACAGACACAACGATGATCAATTACTAAATCCTCCTCACTTTTCCAATTTACTCCCGTAGCTTTTGTAAACATGGATTTATCACATAATTGATAATTATAATCTGTTCTTTTCCTCACGTTTCTAATCCTTCCCCAAAACAAACACAACCCTGATGCTTTCAGTATTTAAACGACTTAAAAATATCGGTGGGAAAGAGCAGATTTCTAAATGTAAACCACTGAATTTTTTCTGTATTTGCTAATGGACTGTTTCTCGATTCCTTTAAAACCAAAAAAATAACTTTACGTGTTTGAAAACCAAAAAAAAAAAATAATCATGTTTTGAAAGTGCTTCATTATCATAACAAAACTGTGTAAGCTTTAAAAACCAAAGTTTTTGAAAAAAAAAAAAAATTAAATATAGACTCTTACCTTTTTCTTTATTAAATATTCTCAAAGATTGTGTATTTATATATATAAAAAAAATGTTGTAGTGATGTTCATCTGTAATATGATTGCATATCAATTAACAACATCAATATCACTGCAATGTTTGAGTTAATCACTTAAGACTTCCACAAATAAAACTACAAACACTATAAAATCTTTGTTATTTTGTTTCCTGTACATCAATTAATGTATTTTTTTTTTTTTTTTACTTTTTAAACGCGTGGAAAGTCATCACCGTTATTTGTATTTTGCAAAAACACGAACTGCAGTGTAAAGTCACAATTTATCGAGCACGTTTTTTATTTCAAAAACAACCCAAAAAAAAAGTTACATTTAAAGCTAATTCGTCAACAAATTGAACTTTCTATTTTATTCCCATTTTTTACAATTATTCTCCAAACGAATATAATTACCCTAAAACTTGATTGCATGAAAGCATCACGATTTTTTCTTCTCTTGTTAAACTTTGCTTTCATTATTAATAAAGTTTTATGTAAATATCCTTTCTAAAAAAGTTTCCATTGCATAATCAAAACTAAAAACGCATTATTGAGTTAGCCACTAGAACAACTCAAATTCTTCTATTTACTTAAAAAGGAAACTCCAAACTTGCAAATTTTGATTAGATCAAATCAATAAACAGCAAAGCAGGAAGACGTACAAAACTGAAGCTTCAAATATAAAAATTCACAACCACGATTGTTAATTCGATAATTCAATCAATAACGATTTATCCCACACACTGCAAAAACTTTTCCTTGAGTAGATTTTAATATAAACAGCCAATTTTAATTTTCAACTAATTAAAATTTATTGGACGATACCTTGCAGGGACCTGCGGTTGTCAGCAGTTACAATAGAAGTAAACTTCGAAACTTTCCATTGGAAAAATGTTTTTTGTAAAAATTCAGTAATAAAACCAGGTATCTCTCGCGGGATAATATTAAGAGGGCAAAAGCACTGATAATATTATCGACGGTGCTTGTTATAATAAGTGCACGATTTTACGATCGCTCGCACATCCCTACAAAAATAATCCGTAAGAAAATAAACCTTCTCTACTGTAGTGTTAAACTATTAACACAATTTTATTTGACAGCGTTTCTAGTAATTTCCGCCTAGAAGTTCTTAATTGTAGCAATATAGACAGGAGTTATGGAAAGAATCCAATTCCTAGTATAGTACTCAATTAGGTTCAAATTAAAAAAATATAGGTACTGTAGGTGACTTTGCTACTCAACTTTTCCACTAAAACATTTATGGCTCAGTTGAGCCAACATTTTTCTTTCCGATTTGTTGCTCATTCTTTAAGTTGAATATTTCAACAGCATTAATTTGTAACAGTATTGTCATTCGTAAATCCAGCACAGGATTCAGCAACTACCGTACTTTTCCTTCAATTTTGTATAATGTTTAATTTTGAGTTAAAGCCAGATTTGCACAACTTCTCTATATAAAATCTATCTTCTTTCTTTGATGGTTTTTGTAGTGTTTCTGTGTGGTTAACTTAGCGTCATGCATGAATGTCTTGTCTCCACCATTTGAAATTGGCTCACAGAATAAAGTGCTTCCCGGCAATTCATGAATTTCATGCTCTTGTAACTCCACCCATAGATAATACAAAGCCAATTTGTGGGCTCTAAACAACTCCAGTAACAAAAAAAAAACTTCCACGTTCAACGCCTTACAGGACCAGCAAAATTTATACCAAAGTAAACCAGCCTACACACTTTCTAAATTAAGAGTGGCTGTTGTTCGTTCAATTACAAACTCAACTAAATTTTAAAGCGGATATTTAATTAAGGGAAGTTTTCTCAAAGTTGCGTAACATGACACCGAATACAATGCCTATTTCAGATTCGTACATACCCTCACGAAAACTCGGGAATTTCAAGTTCCCAGGGAAGCTTGAAATAGTATATGTTTCGAAATTTTTTTAACACCTCTGCCAACAAAATTTCAGTTGTTGTTCAATTTCCGTGGTTGCTAACTTAATCACCAATTTAACACAATTTTTAGTGCAGTAATAATTTGGGTATACAGTACTTTTATACAGATTGTGGTGTGTAGAAAAATTGGTTGTAACGTTTTATTTTTGATACTGATGTCAAAACTTGATTTTATGGCAGTGTTACGAGATTTTTTGATTTGTGGAATCTTAAAATTAATACCTTTTAAGAGGATAAATATGACGTCGGATTAGGAACTTCAGTTCTGGGATTGAAGAAAAGCAAAATTAATTTTAACTTTTAATTCTTAAAAATAATTACTTCCCAACTACTTGTAGTCAACCAAAAAACAAATTAAAGAAAGCAGCAGCCAGCAAACACAGCATTTTCTTGTCTCTCTCTAGTACAGTAGTTGCAGGAAGTAAAGTGACAGAAATTTCAAAAAAATTGTTTATCACGAAGAAAAAATTATCTTAATTCAATCTTCACATTTCTTACTAGGCTGCAAAACTTTTTTAATGAACTCTTGGTTCTATCACCTGTGCGTGAAATCGTGAATGAAACTTTGATGCTATAGAAAATATCGGAATTGGCGCGTTGACATGCAGTAAATGACACAAATTCTCCGAAGATGGCGCTATGGAGTTGACTACTTGAAGCGAGGTATAATCTCTTCCCACTTGGATTTTCTATTAACGTTTTTAAAATATAAATTTCAATTTTTCCCACATTGAACTATATTTTTAATAGACATTCTCCATCACTTTCCCGGTAGTAATCAAAGATATTACCTGTCATCAACAGATCCTACTCAAAGAATTTTAAAGTTACACTGGCTTGAGTTATCCCAAAGTTCTTTCGCGGACCACGTGTGTTAGATTATGTACAATACCATAAGTTATTTAAAATTTTGATGCCCGCATTTAAATTTACAAGATATAACTACAAAATATTTTTTTTCAACTATAAGTATAAATTTTAAAAGGCTCGTAGCTCTTAAGACCAGGCTTAAGGTGGTATTTATTTTGGTTATCTGGTCTACATTTGCTTGCTTTGAGTTTAACAATAGAATCCATTAACGGGCATTGTCCTGTCGTATGGATCAAAAATATACTTAGTAAAAGGGTTAAATTTGCCTCAGCAAATATTTAGCAACTGATATCCTGCAATCGATCGATTTCAAATCCACAGCGTTACACCGTTAAGGTTTTCATTCCTAGTCGTGAGTATTTTTTCGTTCTTGAACGTTAGCTACCAAGTTCGTGAACTGTGTGTTATCTCTGTTTCTTTTAGGTAGCCTCGCTTCATTAAATTAGGTGAAATAGGAATGCTCGTGAAGTCGAAATTCCAATGCACAAATATGCAGAGGTGTTTAGTTACAAAAGTTAAATCGGTGCTAAATTTTAATAAAAATAATGGGGTCGCAACATTAAGCCTTTGGGTATTCTGATTTACGCTATTTTTTTGCTGTGAATATACAATGTGTTTAAATTTACTAATTTTTAGCACTATATTTGCTCAAAATCTAATAAAATTTGATGAGGAGAATTTAATTTCTACATTAATTGAATACGCCCAAGCAGTTTGAATGGTGAAAAAGACCGAAATTCGATTCCGCGAAGCCACAGACAACGCGACCTCACTTTAAAAGGAGTATCGTACTATTGGTACAAAGCACCTCGTAGTATCGAGGCTGAGGTGTATATATGGTTGACGCTTTTTGTGCGAAAATTGAAAAGTCACTGGCAGCGGATGTCGATAACGTTCGCGTGCTATTCGGTATAAATTGTTTTACCACTAAATATTTCGGAAATTGTACACACACACACGGCTATTCTTATCTAGGAATTAAATGCGTTAGCCCAACAAAAACAACAGCTTACATCACGACGTGAGAAATTTCATACACTGTATTGTACTACCCAACTTTAAACGAAATTATTTTACTTTACTGTAGGTAATAACTACAGTATTTAAAAAGATTTATAAAAAAATTGTACTAATATTGAATAGATTTTTACCTCTCAATCGCGCAGAATGTCAACTTGGGATTCTTGTTGTACATTACGGTAGCTGCAATCCTCCAAAACCATCTTTGTGGTAATTTTTATTGTCACTTTCTCTGTTAAAAAAAAAAAAATTAAGTTACAAAATTGTTGAATGTCCCTCTTTCTATACACAACACGAAATATTATAGCTAGAATTACGATCCTGTTAAATACTGCCTCTTGATTAAATTTACGTCAATTCAATTAATGGCTAATTAGTTATCACTTGACAAGATATGATTTATACCAAATGTCACATGTAGTAGACCGACAATAAAATGTCACTGCACAGTAATTATCCTTAACAACTCATTATTAGTTAGTAAAATTTTTGTTATCAACGCCGATGGAGAGATTTTTCTTAACAGTACCTGCGATTGTCGAGGTACCTAAATATTTAAGGTACACTTATAGAAAAATCAATTACTCACTCGCGGCAAGAAATGTTCTAAGAATTTAAAACACTGCGTGAAAAGCAGCGGTGGTTTATTATGTAACATTCGAACTCAATGAAAGTAACTGCATGGCTAAAGAAACGATTGCGAATTCTATAAAAGAGATCAAAGTTACGAGAGTGCCTGTAAATGCGTATAAAACCTTTCGAGTGTGATGAATACCAATTAACCTATACTTGCTGTATTTCACCGTTAGAATATTTTTCAGCACTCTACGCAGCATCTTTCAAATCTATAACATAAATGTAATTTTAGATTCGAGATTTCCTTCGTTGGCCGCAAGTACCAGGTATGAATTCCGACGAAGCTTTACGCGCCTTGTGAGATACGATTTTGTGAAACGTAAATCACTTTATAAGTGATAATTAGCATTGAGAATACAAGCTAAATTTGTTTACGAAGGTTAACAACTATCTATCAAAAGTGGTATTTTGCGTTAATTCTTTTTTAAAAAAATTTAGCAGTCATTTCGACTAACTTTTCAACAAAAATAACGTTTGTCTGATGGGAAAAATTGATGATTTCGACACAAACTGACGATGCAATTCTTTTCACTCGGGTCGTTACATCAGCATGGAATTAATTTCGTGCGAGGAATAACGTGAAGTAAATATGCTGACTAACTTAATCGTAAATTTCGTCTTCTAGAACGCAGTAACTTTAACGTGATATAAATAATTGCAGAAGTTTTACTTTACATTAGTACTACACTGCAATACACTTCCCGGAAAATTATTATATAACTCCATGTGCACTTCCTCAAAAATCTGAGTATCACCGTTCATTTTGATACCATTCTTTACCAAGAAGTGCAATACTGTTGCAGAGTGCTAATACCCGTACAACAACTTAGTCAGGTAAGTAGCCACAAAATCAGATTTTTAACCATAAATTATAAAATCATTAACTGCAAGTTCATCAGACTAATATCCAATCAATATAAATCATCTAACTGTAGACAAGTTAAATGCATGTGTTGTTCAACACTTTACTCAAACATAATTGTCAACTAGTTTACATGTATGACTTAGACAATCATCCCGTAATATACTAGGATCCATTTTATTTATACAAAACAAGTGATTAGAATTATATAATCTTAAGCAGAAATTACGGATTTTGGTTACGTACTCTTCCGGCAGTTCGGTAATAATTAATTTGTTATCAAACATACCGTGCAGGAAATAATTATTAACAAATGTCAAGTGTACTTAACTGAGATAAAAATGTCCCAATTTGTTTTTAAAAGAAGTATTAGTCACAAATAAAATTATTTTTCTCCATAATGTTAGAAAGATGATTATACTACTATTGACCTTAATCTCACTCGCCACTGCCACAGCTGGTAAAAATTTCAATCGAAAATTTTTACTCCTATAACAAAACTGTACATTTTCGTGTTGTTGTCTCTTTATAGTTCACGTATGCGGTCGTGAAGGTAACTATTACAAATATGTACCATAAAAAGTAACACTTTGTGAAAACTAACTGATCTGCTCGTAGAAAATTTGGCTTTACAAGGTTCCGTATCGCAAAGCGGGACAATTCGCAGTGCGGTGTTGGCAATCGACGGCGATGTTCGACCCGCTCAAACGGAAGATGATAGAGCGCAGTGCGCTCTTACTAAATGTAAATTTCATTTGTGTTTGTAATAATTTTAAGCAAACTGCTAAGTGTGTTACACCCTAGCGAACAACGATCTTTTCTCTTGGTGGCAAGTAAATTTGAAGGAACCATTATTTCTGGTGTCCAATGTGGAAATTTATACACGTCAGTACAGTATATAGAAATTGGGGGGAGAGGTGAAGTATACGAAATAAAATTATGAAAATTATCTACAGCTAATACAAACATTATCGTTGGAGTTGGAAACACAAAATTACAGGATAATGAAGAAATACACCGCACACCCACAGACATTTCACTTTGTAAAATTGGAATACGCGATGAAGAAACAGGAAAAATTGATGCCAGTTGCGGTTTGAGTGGTCAATATGTGACTATTATAAATCAGGTACCGGCACTACTAAAATCAACATTTTTAATATTAAACTTTCCTAATGACAAAATTTACTTTTTATTTTACGGTGTAGGCTGTATACGAATCTCTCTCTGTGTGTGAAGTGCAAATATACAGAAAAAATCGTAATTATTACTAATATGCTATAAATTATTCCAACTATACTTTTATCATTATCATTTAGATATTAATCTAGCTCTTGGTAAAAACACTCAACAGAGCTCAGACGTTTATGACGCAGTGAGTAACTTAGCAGTAGATGGAAAATACTCAGCTGTATTTTATTCCATCGGCGAAGGTGGTACGGTGACTCCAGTTTGCACACACACATCAGGTGATTTTGTGTCGGATCACTCCTCACTCGCAAATTATTATTCTTCTTTTTACTTCGTCCTATTTTAGCACAAAGGTTATTTTTCCTATTTATTGTAATTTTCTTCTCGACGTTAGTTAAAATTCTGACGTCCTCACTGAAGAATGCGACTGATGTCACGTTTGGTGACGTCAGTTCCTCCCGAACATTCCCACGACTCGTTTTTATACATTTTGTCACCCGATTGGGTGACTAGAGCATAAGCTGCCCTCGAGCAGAGAAACGGCCGTTACAAAGGCTAATGAGCCGACTCGGCGAGTCGGCGGAATGTGCTGGAGGAACTGACGTCATCGAACGTGACACCAGTCGCATTCTTAAGTGATGACGTCAGAATTTTAACGAACGTCGAGAAGAACAAATTAAAATTAATAATATTTAAATATTACAAATAAATAATCTTAGTGTTAAAATAGGAAGAAGTAAATAGAATAATAATTTGCGAGAGAGGATTAATCCGTCACAACTTGTTTACTGTTTAAACTGTAAAAGTGCACTTGTATGACAATAATATTTATCATTTGGCATTGCAGAGGAAATTGATCGCTATCCTTGGTGGAGAGTAGATCTTGGTGCCTTTTTTTTAGTGAAAAGTGTCAATGTTTTCAATAGAGGAGAAGGACTTCACGGTAACTAGCATTACTGCTCTTTAAAAATAATCAACTACAACCTATCAGTTGTGTTTAGCACGGCTTCATGATATCGAAATAAGAATTGGAAACGCTGACATAGCGGTAGTTACCGAAAGAAATAAACTGCCCGATGAAGTTGTTGGGGATGTACTCTTTACATATAATGTCTTATGTGCGTCGATAAAGGAAGATAGTCTATGGGGCGGTAAAACTGAGATAACTTGTACTCAGCCAACGATAGGAAGATATGTTAGTATTCAGATTATAAAATTGTGTGGTTCGATTGACTGCCAATTTAGTCAGGCGAACGTAAAAAATATACTGACGTTGTGTGAAGTTGAAGTATTTGGTCAAAAAATGGATTTACTTCTGGATAATGGTAATTTTTGTTAAGTGAAAATGCACGGATAAAATAATTATGTTGGTAATAATTTTTCGATTGGAAAAGTTATGACGACATCGTTCGACTACAGAGAAGAACACGACGATAGTGGTAATTGCAATTTGTAATTTTTCGTGAGAAGGTAGCCTTTGCTTAATTCTATTTCTCTATTTTCAGACGAATATTTGTGGATAAATATGGATTTGCAAGAAGCGTATATAATTTACAGCATAGAAATAGAACTGGATAACGATCTGTTCCGTAAATATGAGTCATTTATTATCTATGAACTGTTCTCAACACGTAACTTCTAAACTAGATATCAATACTGCGTTACTGGAAATTCGTGTTGGCAATGAACCCATCACTTCAGATTACAACAACAAATATTTTACGCAAAATCAATTATGCAAATCATGGCATAAAATATCCACGCACTCAACAATTTTTTGTAAACACCCTGTAATGGGTCGTTACGTCACTCTTCAATTGATGCAATGCTACGCAGATAAATGCTTGGAAAAGGAATTAATTCTGCATTCTATTGTCGACCTTAAAGTTTGGGGAGTGCATGCAAACGCGTACACATCGAGTGAGTGTGATGTAAATATCAGTTAATTTCGTGACCTAATTATTGTTTTCAGCAATAAATGCGGCATCCTTCAAACCCACGACACAAAGTTCGGTTCAAGATTCAGGATTTCCTTCAATGGCCGTGGATAGAATAATACCAGACATGAATTTCGAGGGCGATAAGTGTGCCTTAACTTGTAAGAATTTCAAGTATAGTTTTGTAGTACATGCATTAATTCCACATACAATAAATAGTGCCGAGAAACTATCCCTGGTGGCGAGTCGATCTAAAAGCACCTTATCATATCAACTACGTGATAATTCATTTACCCAGCAGTAATTTTATCAGTAAGTAAGATTACATTAAGTTGGGTTTCTAATGAGTATAGAATATCAAGTGATATAGCCGTAATTATTTTTTCTACAGCTGTAGATTCAGAAATTGAAGTTCGTGTTGGAGATGAAGACATTGCCGACCACGCGGACGATTCACTTTTTAACGAAAATGATGTTTGCAAAGTGGAGAAAACTGATTCATGGGGGACAAAATTTCGATGCGATTCTTTTGATTCTGGACGATACGTCAGCGTTCAATTCAATAATAATCATTTAATTACTGAATCTCTCCAGTTATGCGAGATAGAAGTAATAGGTTGCGAGATGTAACGAACAGTATATATCCTAACCATTGTATAATTATTTGTTAGTTATTAATAAAGCTTAACAAATTTACTTCATTGAACGAATACTCAAGACAATATTATTATAACTAAAACCATCACTTACTCTAGAAATGACTAACTGAAAATTATGTACTACTGTACTGTACTTGAATACTCGCGTGGCGACTCTCGAGATTGTAAATTACACCACGCCTGAATATTTTGGCTAAGTGCTTTTCTCTTAACTCATTTTTCGGCAAATTTTTTTGAAATATTTTCATAATTTGTACCATTGATTACTATATAATCACTATGTACATAACTGATTTCCAATGCTTCAGTGTATGCAATGTAGTAAAGATTGTCCCAATGACCACAGCACGTAATGAAAATTAAACAAACGGTTTTCGCATATTAATAAAGAAATTTTGTATCATTCAGATGTCAGAGTCATATCAATTTCTCAATCACCGGAGCTTTCTCAATTTCTCAATGCTTTAGATAATAATCAGTTGTTGCTTAAGCCCTATAAAACATTGTGGCTAGCGATTAGAATTTGAATATCTTAGTATTAAAATCGGGTTTACATTTTCTATTTACATTAATTTGTTAAAGGTTAATTCGTTATCACGAGTACAGGATATAATTTACATAAAATGTCATACGTATTCAACTGATACTAAATGTCAACGCACTCAACTTTCTTTTAAAAGACTGATATTCGCGTACAAAATTATTTGTCTCCACACTGTACCACAGAGATGATCGTTCTACGATTGATCCTAACCTCATTTGCTACTGTAGCAGCAGGTAAAATTTTCAATCTAAATGCTATATATTATGACAATAGTACTCAGCACTTTGATCATATTGTATCGTTTCAGTTCACGAATGCAGTAATGAGGGTTAGTAAGAAATCATGTAAACTTTCTCTTGTAACAACATGTAACAACATTTGCAGTTTTTGTACGAATTATTTGAAATTTGATTTAAGAAAATCTAGCGTTACAAGGTGATGCTTCGCAAAGTGGAACAATTCGCAGTGCGACATTAGCAATCGACAACGATATTCGACCTGCTCAAACGGAAGACGATAAACCGCAATGTGCTCTCACCACATGTAAACCATTTTTGGATTTCGAGCAATTACGTATTCTCCTAATTTTATTGTATTCGTAGCGAACGACACTTTTTCGTGGTGGCAGGGAAATTTGCAGGATACATTTCTGGTGTCAAATGTAGAAATTTACTCACGTCAGTAGTCAGTCACCCAAAAAAAAAACAGAAAAATAACTAAAGAAAATTTTCTTTAGCTGACGCAAATATTATCGTTGGAATTGGGTTTAGAAGATTACAGGCTACTGACATATTATACAAAACACCCAGTGACACATCACTTTGCCAAACTGGAACACACGATGAAGAAACTGGAAAAATTGACTCGAATTGCGATTTGAGTGGTCAATTCGTGACCATCATAAATCTAGTAAAAAAAAAACACTATTTAAAGTTAATTTTTCCTTAACGTAAATTTACGTTACAGAATATGTACGAACCGCTCTCTTTGTGTGAAGTGCAAGTATACGGACATGACTGTACTCATTACTAATACGCTATATTATATAAATTCTTTCCAATCTTGTTTTCTATCATTATATCTAGATACTAATCTCGCTCTTGGTAAAGACACTCAGCAGAGCTCAGACGTTTATAATGCTGTGAGTAGTTTGGCAGTAGATGGAAAAATTTCATCTCTTTTTTACTCCTACGACAGCATGGACATGATGCCCGTTTGCACACACACGTCAGGTGATTTTATTATTATTATAATTAGAATAATGCATAACTTTGAGAAAAATATTCATTTGAAATTGCAGAGGAAATTGATCGATATCCTTGGTGGAGAGTAGACCTTGGTGATTTATTTTTAGTAAAAAGTCTCAATATTTTCAATAGAGGAGAAGGCCTTCATGGTAAATCTCATTCTCTCTTTTTAAAAATAATCAAATACAACCCTGTTATCTATGTTTAGCTCGGCTCCATGATATCGAAATAAGAGTAGGATACACTGATATAGCGATATTTACTGACGCAAAAAAACTGCCAGACGAAGTTGTTGGAGATGTACTTTTTACCCACAATCTATTGTGTGCGTCGATAGAGAACGACAGTCTGCAACGCGGTGGTAATGAGATAATGTGTACCCAACCAACTTTAGGAAGATATGTCAGTATTCAGATTATAAAACTCTGCGATTCGTATGCCTGTCGATTAAGCAGAGCCAACGTTAAAAATATGTTAACGTTGTGTGAAGTTGAAGTGTTCGGTCAAAGAATGATTTTTGATCAGGATTATGGTAATTAATAAACTTTAAACACACGTGGATAAAATAATTTATAACCTGTGATTGCAGTTAGCGATTTATCGTTTGGCAATATAATGACGCTGTCAAGTGACATCAGCGAGAACTACGACGATGATGGTAAAATTACAATTTGTTAGCTTTCTTAACGGAGTTGCATAGGATTAATCAATCGATAAGACATATTTTTTTGATTATCAGACGAATATTCGTGGATAAATATAGATTTACAGGAAACCGATATAATTCACAGCTTAGAAATAGAACTCGATAGCGATCAGAATGGTAAATTTAAATCATTTTCTAATTTGGACTTTTCTCATGTTGTAAACAGTGGCTTATTTTTGAACTAGCTACGGCATTACTGGAAATTCGTATTGGCAATGAATCCATCTCTTCAGAATACAATAACAAACATTTTACACAAAATCAATTGTGCAACTCACAAAATCAAATGATCAAGCACTCAGAAATATTTTGCAAAAGTCCAGTGATGGGTCGTTACATCACTCTCCAACTCAAGCAATGTGACGGAGGTAATTGCTTAGACACAGAATTAATTCTGCATTCCGTAAGCGACATCAAGATTTGGGGAGTGCCTAAAAATGCATATCAACCTTGTGAGTATGATAAATATGTAACAACTTCTACTCACAGTATGTCATCACAAATTACGTTTTCAGCACTGAATGTGGCAGCTTTCAAATCTGCGATACAAAGTTCTGTTCAAGATTCAGGATATCCTTCATTGGCCGTGGATAGAATAATTCCAGACATGAATTCCGACGTAGATAAATGCGCCTTGACATGTATGAATTTCGTATACAAGTACAAGTATACGTGATAAAGATTCTCAGTACAGTGCATTAATTTACATTTATAACCAATAGCGCCGAAAAACTATCCGTGGTGGAGAGTCGACCTGAAAGCTCCTCACCGTATCAAATACGTGATAATTCACCTACCCAGCAGTAGTAATATCAGTAAGTACTGTCTAGTGAGATTTCAAAATGTTTGGTTGTTACGTGCACAGATTATTACGTATTTATCCAAACAGCATTTTGCAACTAATTTGATTTACAAATACATAACATTTTTCTAAAATCAGATTTATGTTTGCGATTTCTTTTCTATAGCTGTAGATTCAGAATTTGAAGTTCGTGTTGGTGATGAAGATATTTCCGATCGCGCGGACGACTCACTGTTTAACGTAAACAACGTCTGTCAGATGGAGAAAACTGATTCATCGGAGAGAAAATTCCGATGTGAGTCTTCTCACTCTGGAAGATACGTCAGCGTTCAATTCAATAATAGTCACATAACTGCTGAATCTCTCCAACTATGCGAGGTAGAAGTAATTGGTTGCGAGATGTAACGAGCAGTGTCTTTCCTAACCATTGTGTAATTGTCTGTTAGCTATTAATAAAGCCTAATGAATCTACAGTTTTTCATTGAAAGAATATTGAGAGAATGTACTTATAATTAAATCCACTTACGACAGAAATAATTAACTGAAAATTACATACTACACGACTACACGAGCGTGGCGTATCTCGAGATGTAAATTACAACACACGTGAATATTTTAGCTAAATGCCTTTTTCTTAACTCAATTTTCGGCAAATCTCAATTTAAAATATTTTCTCACGCAGTTCCTCGAGTCCGTATCATGTAAGAAGAGCAAAATACAAATGTAAAGAAAATACAGTAGTTTCGAAGAAATATTATATTAGCAAGAAAAGCAACCCAAGAGACTAACAAACATTGCAGTATTACAAAATCTGTACAGTGTGTACAACTCCTTTTCAAAAGTTTAAGGAATTGGGAAGAAAAAATGTTTCACGATCTTGTCATTGAAAATGTTGACTGA
>JAQIWS010000160.1:0-42512 GCA_034696085.1 Stigmatogaster subterranea | reverse complement strand
AATCCCAATATGTGATGAATAAATTGTAGAACTAGTAAAGTACGACGAGCGCACAAATATTTTAACTCACAAAAACTCTAAATTATCGAAGAAAACACACAATAAACAAGCCGAAATTCCGGCGAAATCGAGAGGTAAATCGGGGAGTAACGTCGACCCGATTTAAGCCTTTTTCAACTCGAAAAAAGCACTTTGTTGAATTTTTAGCAATTTGACACTCTCGAAAACATCAACGAGGAATTTAATGCACAAGTTGAGTTTCGAGTAGCAAAAATTAAAGTAGAATGAAAACAAAAATATTCGGAAGCCAAAATATGCCGGTAAACACGCGAGGTTTACCGTTGATACTCGGCGGTTTAGTGAATTTTAACGAGGAGTAATCTCGACTCAGTTAACACTTCAAGAACCACTAAAATTCCGACACAAAAATACAAGATAACACTTACGATTTTCGTACCAAACTATCCTCAAATTTCTCCGAGTAGCGGAGGAACGAGGACGAGCACAATAAAATCCAAAGAGCACAAAATACACTAAAATTACACTGAAATACACTTGAATAAAACACTATGAAATGAAGTCAAAAAGATTTGGTTTAGACTGGAAGTCTCGCGCAAAGGCGGACAGGGTTTTTATAGTTTTAGCCAACCCTTTCGGGTGGCGAGGGCGTAAGCCGATTAAAACGACCGTTAGAAATTATCTAACGGTCGGATGCGCATAGCGATGCGCAAGAACCCATGAGTCATCGCGCGACACGAGGTTCGCATAAATTTGAGAGATGACGTCATTATTTTTTTTATAAATAAAAATACCAAACATTATTTATTTCGGTAAAATAAAACGCAAGCATCATTTTGATACATAAAAAAAACATAATAAAATAATAAAATAATAAAATGATAAAATTGAACTTTTTATTAACACATGACCGAACCGTCACAAGCAGTTAAACTCTTCGTCTTCCTTTTTTTTTTGCGTCAGTTTACAACGTAATTAGAAAAGGAATTTTTCGAACGAGTAAAGAGCGGCGTTTAGTCTTTGACTGACGTCAACACTTAAAGTACCTGGAAAGATACCTGGTTTATTTGCAGCTGTTGCTTCCACTCAGGAGTCGGGAAACTCGTTTATTGAATTAAATGATTAGAAAATGATTGGTTGGAACTTGTTTGCTGATAATTTAAGTCTTCAATTAAGTTAACTTTATCCTGAAAACGGGTAATACTTCAGTAGGAAGAAAATTGCAATGTTTTTGTAGGAATTTTTCTTTTTATTACTTTAGTACGGTAAAACTTTATTCTGTGTAATTTTGTTTTATATCAGTTGTTGTTTTGTTTTGCGCGTACTGTCAAAATAAACTCGCTCAATTGCGTTTTTTTTACAGGTAATTCCAACTTTAATTCATTGTATTGTACGTTGAGTCGTTGACGTTTTGTCCGCTCGATTCGTTTTGTTTTTTTCCGCCTTTATTATTTCAGGTAATTGCTTTTTCAAGTGGCGCAATTCCCAGGAATATTATTTACACGCAATTATTTACACGCAAATTTTTTATAAATTATATTTTATTCCGGCTTTTCTCATTTTGGTATTTTCTTAGATAAAAGCAATTTTTATATTTTATACCATTTTTGTTACTTTCATCTAAAGAAAAAATGAATTATTAATGGAAAAAATTTCCTTTGAGTAATGATACAATTCATAAAATGTGTCGGCTGTCGTTTACTACTTTTCGAGATGATGAGTCTCTGTTTATTCCAAGAACCCAGCATCTTCATTTTTTTTTTCATCTTCCATCTTCATCCTTCCATCTTTTTTTATCCGTTTAAGTAATGGAGTAAAATAAGGCGACGAGCTTTTATCACTTGTTGCCGACATCATTTTGCATTACCCGCTAAAAAATTCCGTCGACGTTTCACCGGTAAAAAAGTTGAAGGAGACAAAAATGTTGTTAAAAGTTGCGTCGTTAATTGAGCGCGATGGTCGGTTAAGTTAGTTTAGTAATCGTCAATTTAATCGCGGTGCGCGTAAAACGCGATGATTTGCGTTGGTAAATTAAAGCGTAACGATTGGGCAGATTATTCGCAATGTGCTGGGAGTAAAACTAAACGGTGGCGTTACAAATCCACCCGCAAAGAGGAAATTGCGTTATCAAAATAATTACGCGAGGATGTTATGCGAAAGTTAGTTGTTCGGGGAGGGATTGCGAGTTTAATTTAGGAGTGACCCTCGGTATCTTTCGTCAGCGTGGGTGATGAAGGGAGATAATAACATTCCCAAATGAAGATGCATGACACGAAGAAAAGCGAATCCACCTCGTTTCGTTTTGCATAATATCGCGGTGAAATTTTCATTTCACTCGAGTCGCCTTTGCCGCTCATTAAAATTATAATGCCGAGTGAAGGATGAGACGCGGGGTTTCTAAGTTGTTGCTAACGTATTTATATTAGTCAACTTTTGTTAAATTACAAGTTGAGTCCAGTTATGCCCTCGATCGCATTACGCAGTTGCGGTGAGACATAAAAGTATAAAACGCCATAGTAAAAGTCGGGGATTTCAAGGCGCGTGCGCAGAGAGAACGATATTAATGTTGCGCGCATTGAAATTGGTTGTGTTCGGAATGTGTGGGCGAGTGCGCGTTGGGGGGATGCTCGCTATGAATAAAAGGACATGGTTAATCATGGCTCGTAAAAGGGGCTTTATGACCTTCTTCCATCTCGTTTTCAATTGTACGTAGTTGAGTACATGCAATAAAGTAGGCGTCTGTAAAAGTGAGATCGTATTGTTCTCCGTCTGCCAAGTTGATTAGAAGTGTACAATGCGAGCTCATATTTTCTCCAGCTTTAACGAACGATTTTGGACAAAAGCGCTTTTGGAAATCAGAGCGGCATAAATCCCTTTGACCGTGGAATCTTTTGGGAGGAGGAGATAGGTCATTATGCTGACCACCGAGGCTTGTATCTCTGTCTTTGGTTCATTCAGAACTTTGTCTCGGTGAACGCGGTAAATTGGGTATTATCATGCTCGGATTGGCGGCTTTAATTCGCCGTTGACTTTTGATTTTTGGTTTGGTTATCGGCGAAATTTTTCTCCATTGATTATTTTATTTTTTGCGGTAATTTGGTGTTGACCAATCGCGGTGAGGGTGTTTTGGTTGCTGATAAATTGAAGGCGGGGGAAAAAATTCTCAAGGTGGAGATGCTACGCGTGTTCTTAGTAAGACCGAGAATCAATCACTCGCTCGAGCCCAGAAAGAACCCGGGAACTTTAATGGGCTAAGTCTGCGCTGCTATTTGGGGAACGCAAGCTTTCTGATCGTAAAACGGTATTTGCACTGAATGCAATTTATACCTTTAATAAGTTAAAGTATATACGCGTAAATACCTTTTACCTTTTCAAGTTTAAAAAATTATTTTTAAATCCAAAAATCCGGACTACTTGAGTTTTCAAAAAAATCCGGAATTTCGGACCTTTCCGAATGTAAAAACTTTTCCTTCAATGTGAAATTTTATCAAAAGTTATCCTTAAATTTGAACTTTAAAATTACTGTCTGAAAATCCGGAAAATCCAAAAATCCGGTTTGAGCAAATCGCCAAGTGGTCCGGATTTTTCGACGTCTACTATATTCTTGGTTGTATTCTCCAACCAATTTCCCTCCAGGTTTGACCCGAATCTTGTTGTTCAAAAAAAAAAAATTTCAAACGGTCAGATCAAACAGAAAGCCAAGAACAAAAAACTCACGATTGGTGCTACGTTTGAAGTCAGAAAAGAAAAAACGACTGGATCAACAACACACACCAGCTGTGATGGCAGGCGGTGCTTCTCAGGTCCGTACTAAACTTGTTTCTCGTGTTTTATTTCCCTCTTCTTGCGGTGCTTGTTTCGCCTTTTATAGAAGATAAACAAACAAAGCTTCACATCGTGCAAATGGAGGAGTCTCGCGTTTTCTCGTTAAGAGCGCGCGAAGGCGCGAAAGGGTTAAACATCTTTGTCAGGTCAATTTAATCTTTGTTGTTTTCTTAGGTGAGAATTGGGTGATAAGGTAATCGATGTGGAGTTTTAATAAAGTTGGGTTTAGCTTCGGTTAAACGAGTACTGAAAGTTTTGTAACTCGATTATCATTTTTTAAGAAAAAGTATAAGTAAGTATTTTTGTTTTATGGAGGAATGGGAGACGGTTTTGGGAAATAAAAACGCGAAATATTGAAATTAAAAACGGAGAGTGGGTAGTAAAACATGTGATGGTAATCGTAACGCGATGACCTTTTCGGGGTCCGAAAATAGCGCGTGTGAGTATTCGCTAGCTGTAACAAAATTCTGCGTTTTGCCTCGTGCGTTTGCTAGTTTTATGAATGGTACGCAGCTTGTCATAAAAGGCAACGGTTATTTTCCTCTTGGTGGAGAGAAAAACAAGGTAAAAAGAAGAAGGAAAAAAAAAATCGGGCGTGGCTTTTCGCGTGTGTAACCACGAAACGTACCCTTTTTACAACGTCATCTAAATGTTTTACCGATAACGCAATTTTCTCCTTGTCTTTGAATTTTTTACAAATATTATTTTTTTCTGTTTTTACAAGTAAAACTTTTTTTCCTTCCTCCATCTTGTTTTTTGGTACTCGACTTGATTGGTCTTTCTTTCCTTCCATCGTAAATTTAGCCAAAACTTCACTTTTATCTCGCTTCTTTTTCCTCTTTTCCATCTCTTCGCCAGCTCCTTCTTCGGATAGAGTGAGTTCAGAATGAACTTGTACTCGACGTTCCACTCTCCCGGTTCCAATTTCTCCGATCCAGCAGACAAGTGCGCGCGAGATATTTGTGGAGGGGTCGCTTGATCAGCTACACAACAGATCCAATGAACATCCATCCTCCCTCTTCCCTCTCTGCTGATTATCGCAGCATCTTCCTCCGCCTCCTGCTTAGAAAGGAAATGTTTTTCTAAGGTTGTAAGATGATTGCGGGGTCTTTGCTCGTTTTTGTTCCATTTAGCTGTCTTTGCACTTTTCTCTTCTTCTTGCGAGTCGAGTGAGTCAAGTCGAAGAAGAAGAAGATTTAAATGCAGATGAGTCGTGGACAGATGTTGGAGAAAGGTGTTTGCGTTAGAGATAAAAAGGTGAGAGCGAGATGGCGTTGTGCGGGTTTTAGAGGTACTTTGGGTGAGTTAAAATGTAAAGTTTGGGTTTAGGCGGGATTTGTTGTTGCGGTTTTAAGTTCGTAAACGATCGGTTTTTAAGAGATTTTGGAAATGTAAACAAACTGTGAATTCGAGTAATAAGGGAGTTCGGTGGAGACAAAGTTTGAATGGCGACGTTTAGCTGATGAAAGACATTTTTTTTTTGGTGGGAAAATTGGGTTTGAGTCGTAAAATGTCTTGTTTCGAACGCGTTTCCCGTTGGATGATGATTTTTATGACGGTGTCATTTTATAGCAAACTCCATTTTTGTCTGGATTTAAAATTGATTTTCTGGGATATATCACGAGAATGCGCGTTGAAAATTGTAAGCTGTATTTTTCTTCTCTCTTTATTACGATATATCGGAAGAAAAAAAAAATTTCTACTGCTCAATTTTCGATAAGCATCACTTTGATACTTTTTTCTCAAACTCATTACTTTGGTTCGATACAAAACAGTTTTCTTACTTTTCTCAATACTGATGTCAAATTCACTGGTATCACGACAAAAAATTATTGCCGATCACGTTTTCAAAAAATGGCGATAGTGTTTTTCGGGAAATTCGAAATTGAATTGAACTCAATGTTTGCAATGTCGTCTCTGCGAAGCCGAAGTAAGAGAAAAGTTTTGTCTTAGGAGTTCGAAATTTCGAAAGTCTTACAGTTGTTTGCGTGCGTCGTCCAACTGAAGTTTTGATCCCCGGCGGAATTTGATCTTTTTGAACGAGATTTGATGGTAACGCGGATAACTTTGGATATTCTCTTAAGGGAATTTGTTGTTTTGTATCCAAAGTTTTGCGGTTTGCAAAGTGCTCTTCTTACTCCGTTTCCTTTCATCTATTTTTATTTTTCTCTTCGTTTCCACTGGACGAGCATAAAACGTAAACACTGGTCATTCTAAAGGTCAGATGTGAGTCTGTGACATTTGCATTTTGATAGAATGCCAAGAAGAATAATCGCGTTAAATTTTTGTTTTTGTCTCTCAATTCGCGCAGTGTCTGCTCGCGGTGTTTGGAATGGAGTTAATAGGTAAAGCCAAAGAGAATTATCCGGCATTTATTCGGAAATAATTAAAACGTGGATGGGAGGATAAATGTTTCTCTTACTCGGTTAATGATTGCATTGTGCAATGCTTCATTTTGATAAACGGGTTTTAAGCTGTACCTGAAATTGTAATTAATTTTAATTGGGTATAAGGGAGTAAGAGTAATTTAAATCTTTGCTTTAATTGCTTTTTGCAGGAAGGAATCGAATAATGAGATGCGTGTTCGAACGTCGGTTTTACGCGAAGAGAGAAAGAAACACTTTTCCTAAGTGAATTTCAATCAAGTTGGACGAGAAAAAAACGAGAAACAACGGAAAAACAGTAAGTCGATATTTTTGTTGTTTTCTCCTTTTGTCGGGATTTTTTTGTTATAAACAAAAAAGAAAATTGGGGTTTAACAACGAGGGGAGAAATAAATTTTTTGAAAAATTTTTTGAAAAATTTAAAAATAAGTAATTGCGGGTTGGATGCCTCGTTTGAATAAACAAACAACTGTTCGCGTTCGTGTATTCTCCCGTGATTGCGCTCGTTAGCATTTTCCACCTTCCTATTTTTCTTCCTTTTTTATACAAGTTAAATAAAAATTACGCTCGAGTAAATTCGTTTAATTTACGATAGTAACACGTGAGCAGGTGTGGCGTTATTGTGATGCCGAAATCTGTTCTCTCGTTTTACACACTTTTTCCTAAATTTTTACAAATTTTTTTTTCTTATTTCCACCGAGTGTTAAAATTCTCCTTTTTCTAGTAGAGCAGTTATGGATTTAGTAAATCCATTTAGCAGCTAGTGTAGGAACTTCTTACGGGAGCTTGGGATTGTCTGTTTTGGCACAGGTTTAGTGAAGACGATGAGAAGGAGGCTGTGGCTGGCTGGCAAATCTGGCGCATTCACGCGTTTCAAAATGAACACCATCTTCAGCCTGTCACTTCTTTTTTCTCACCCTCATCCTCTTCCTCCATCCTCATCCTCCTCCACTCGCCTTTTTCCTTCCTTTCTATTTTTCCCTCGACACCGTTCGATGTTCGTCATTTTACGAATTGGAGGTGCTCCTATTTTGGAGACTCCGCGGAGCGAGCCCAGATTTACTTCGTACACTTTGTCAGTTCGGATCATCTTTTAAACTAAAGTCGTTAATCGGTTTATTATTCTTCTCATATATCAACTTATTAAAAATTTGTTGGTTGTTGTTGTTGTTGTTGTTGCTGGGTCGTTGAATATTTATAAGTCGGTTTTGACGTACGTGCGAAGATGGAAAATTATTTTAAAATATTCATAAACTCGGGAAAAGAAACTTAGAAAATGAGAAAAAAATTCAATTTTCAAGTTTTTGCATATTCACATTTATTTATTTTGTTTTGTTTTTCGTTTTCTTGTCTTCTTTTATTCAACTCGAGCATCCATTAGATGCTCTTACTCAGGTAGGAGGTCCAAACATTTTTACGTGCCACTGTTAATGCCGAGTCGTTTGTCTTCCTCGACGGTTCTCGCACTTGCGCAGTCACACGGACGGTGTTTCCGTATTGTTCCCACGAGAAGAGGATCCGCGAACACGCGTGACGTGTTTTTGCTGTTTCGGTATTAATCTTTCAGCAACGCGGAGTGGAGGAATTTAGTTTGCCGTCTGTTTATTTTTTGTATAAAGGTGATTTTGAATATGTCAGTCTCTTTTTTGCTCGCAACGTAAATTGTATTTCTTTGGAACAAATAATGTTTTACTGAAACTGTGAGGATCGGATTCGAAAGTTTGCTTTAAGGGGGAAAGTTGAAACCAAACAAACCGGAACGCTTAGAGATTGCCGCCGTAATCCGTCGGGTTTTATTTACATAAGCTTTTAGGTTATGTTGGATTGGAAAGCGACACTCGCTACGGGGAAATATTATTTTTCAACACTCATGTTTTATTTACGTCGAGTTTGAGATATTGGTTAAGTTATTGCATAATATTAGATTTTTGCCGCAATTTTTTTGTACGAGTTGGTTTTTTGATTTATGCTAATTTAATACTCGTAGTATTAATTACGAAACACGCGGTCGTTTAAGATTTTTCAACGGTTGTCGTTGTTAATTTGAAATGTTGCGCGATTGTGATCACGATGTGATCGGAAATTTTGGACACGTTTAAAGTTTAAAAATAAAATAAAAAAAAGTGAGGGAGGAATTGAACCAAATCGAATTTTTAACTTTGCTTTTACGTGTGAGGAAATGATATTTTTTTTTACTTTTTCCTCAGCTCAAGGTGAGAGCAATTTATTCGATTTATTGGTAGCGATTTTTGGTGCGTCGTCGAATTCGAAGAAGAGTAAACAGAGAAAAATGTGGAGCTTTGCTGGTCTTTTGAGGTGTGCAGAATTTGTTAAAACAAATTTTTTTTTTTTCATTTTCTATTTTTTCCCTCCCCCCCTTTTTTTTTTTTTCATTTTTTGTTGTTTAAAGAAAATTTACCTTCGTGTAGAAAACGGAAGAAAAGAAATGCGTGTTCGAGTGTTATCAAAGTTTGTCGCATTTTTTCTTCGAATTTTTTCTCCTTTTTTTTTTTTTTTTTTTTTGTGTGTGTGTAAAAACTGAAAAATAAAAAAAAGAGGAGAATCCTGAGATGTGACAATAGCACTGATGAGAAATTCTGTGGTCCGTGAAATGATGCATTGAATGTGCAGCGTGGTTTTCGTTGGCAATCATTATCGTCATCATCATCATCTTTTTCTAATTTAGAAATAGGTCACACCTGACAATTACTTCAGCATCACTTCGCAAATCATAATAAAACGAATTCCAGCTGCCGCGTCGGTAAAATTCCTGCCCATAATTGAGGCGTAACTGACTAAAGTTACTCTTTTGTCATAATGTGGTTCTCTTTTCGACGTCCGACTTCTACAATTAGTGGCGACCACCACGTGAACTCATTGGTCTCTGAGGACTCGTTTTCGCAGTCACCGTGCCATTTTGTGGACGCTTCGTGTTCGGTTGGTCAAGAGAACGCCTATTCAATTATTTATGTCGACGCGGAATACTCATTTGCCAAGAAACGTTGAGATTTTAGTCGATGTCGATGTTTCTTGGACTTTTACCCTTTAAGTGTAGCGGTATAGTGCAGTGTCACGACGAGTCTATCTTACTCATCAATTATTCATTTCGAAATGTCGAGCGTCAAAAGATGCCTTCTCGATACAAACACAATGACGCGTCTCGAATGACGCCAGCGACTGACAAGTCCGAAAACGATTCCGCATTTTACACGGTACGAATTATAGTGTCGAGTGATTGGTAAACAAGACGAGTTTATTCAATTTTGCAGTGGAATTAATGGCACGACACTTTGTGAGGGAAATTGGGAACGTGTCGTGGAAATGAGATGTTGTTTGGCGTTTTGAATGGGCTGCGCGCGCGCAACATGACGTGAAGTGAATCAAGTTGGAAATTTATATTGCTCGCAATGCTCCGGATTTAGATTGCGTTCGGATGCAGGAAATGCGTCTTATGCAATAAGGGCCCCCAAACACAACGCTGACCACGGTCTTTTCTCTCCTCCCTTTTGATGTCAGAATTGGGCACGCAATCACACCGCTGAAAACGTGCCCTGGTCCCAACTGTAATCAAAACCTGGGGAAATGTGTAGAAAAGCTCCGAGACTCGAGGCTACGTGAGTCAGTCAAGCGCGTTGTCTCGATGTATATTGGTGGTGTAACTCTTCTCCCCTTCTACTTTTTTTCTTTCTTTTCCTTTTCCTTTTCCTTCTTGTTTTTTTTTCTTTTTATTATCGAACTCTCGCCATCTATCTCGTCGTTTTCTCCATGCCTCGTAAAACTCACTCCTCGCACGTGGTCGAGAGTCGAGACTCGAGACGCATTCCACGTAAACTCGAACCGCGTCGACGGATAAATATCTTATTGACGACACGGTGATAAAAAGCATTTGTTTTATTATATATCTTCTCCCGAAAGCTTATGATTACGACGCGTCGACGACATTAATTTTTGTATCTGTTTTGACCGTTTAATGCCTGTTTATCGCTTCGCGTACTCACCAATCATCTTTCATTACGCTATCATTACTCCGATATTTCTCTTCGACGTTCTTTCTTCCTAATTGGCGTCTACAGACGATTTCAAACCAGTCGTCGAATGTGTTTTCCGAGGCGAAGACGACGCTTGTTGCCCGGCAACTCGGCGTCATCAGACTTCTTATCATTCGCCACGTTTCTCGCTGATGAGTGGGCGTTGGGTAGCGATGGTTTGTGACTTATATAGCGCGACATTCGTTTTGCCGTTTCTTCTCTTCGGGTACTAATGTTGTCTGGTTGTCGTTAACACGGCTCATTAACAACACCGGGGGCGCGGCAAGCTTTCATTTGCCCCAGAAGAAAGGAATGCTTTTGTTAATAAGCTTCTCGAGTGGACCTGGTTGGTAATTTATTCCAACCACCTTTTAAAAAACATTTGCCTCCAAGCTTTTTATTTTTTTTGCTCGTTATTGGAAACAAACATCGTAAAAGTTTTGGTCGAGATTTTTATATTTTTTTGATAGATGACTTCGAAAACAAATAAGATGCGGGTTGGAGGAGAAAAGAGGATATTTTTTTCTATTTCCTTAGCCCGCAGAGGTTGAATTGAAAATAAGCAATTGTAATTTCTTCGTCTTCTCCTTTAGGGGCATGTTTTTTAAATTAATTTTATGCTTTGTGTTTGGTTTCGAGATTTGAGAGAACTCCGAGAAAACGTAACGTCGCGCTTGAAAATATTTTCGTTTCTAATTTAAGAGTTGGTTGCGTGATTTTTGGTAAATGTTTCTAAGGTTTTAAATGTTTGAGGGATGGAATCTAACCGTAGATCGAGTATTGTGGGATGCAGATTGAAATGCCAATGGAATTAGCTTCTATCAGCTGTACTTACAATGAATTGCGTCTAATCAGTGATAATGAGTAGGAAACGGATTACCCGAAGTTGGTGCGATAGTTGCCTGGTTACCTGATTAAATAGGCGAATTCTAATCAAACTGGTCGTCGTTAGTTTTCCAATTTGTCCGAAGAGTGTGTTGAGCGTCAATTGCTTGAATAGGGAAATTATCGCGCTGCTATGAATAATTAGTGCCCATTGAACTGTCACTCGATCAACAAATTACCAAGGACTCGGATGGATTTGAGTAGGTTTCTTCTTTAATTAATTTTTTCGGCTTTAAATTGCTAATTTTATTTAAGTATTTCTTTTTCTTCTTTGAATGTCAGTTGGGATTTTCTACGTTGCCGATTTCCGGCAACGAATAAGATCAAGCGCGTTTTCTCGAGGTCTCTTTTCGTTTTGCGTACGCCAAGAACAGCAGCTCAAAGGTTAATTTGTGTGCGTAAAATCAATACGAGTTGAGAAAGAAACGAAAAATGTTGAAGTGTTCGAAATGGGATGCTGCTAGAATAGATTTAACATCTGGCATTGATAGACTGAATTAGGTGAGTTTCGATTGCAACAATTTAATAACGAATTCGCTTTTTCGAATCGAGAATATAGATTCTACGCTACACGGACGAAGTTTAATATTTTTTCCTCTTTATTTTGTAGTAGGTCATTGAAATTCATTCTGATTTTCGCTTTGTTGAGTAAAGAAGGGCTTTTAATTCCACGCTGCGCTTATAACGAGTGACGGAAACCAGTGCAGTTGACAGATTAATTATCGGAGGTGGAAAGTAAAAAGATGGTGCGGTGATGTACGAGAAAATATCACTTTAGATGACGCTGATTATTTATAGAACACGTCGGGTGTAGTGGCTCATTTTTCACTCGGATGGTTTGTGTATATTAATTTATCGTTGTGTAGTTTGAAACGGCGTGACTTTGGTGTAATTATATAGTGCGTATCCGTAACGAGGGTCATTAGTTTGCGCTTGCCTCGTACGGGACGCACCCGGGGACGTATATTTCACGTCGAACATTACGCGACCAAGTGGCTGAAACGCCCGCGTTTTGACATGTATACGACGCTTTGACGCCATCATCTCCGCGTATTTGGAAACTTTGCAGCGCGCGGCGGAGAAGTGACCGAATTTAGAGCGCGGGGTGCTTTTATCACCTTGTTTAGCCGTGGAAGAAGAGAAGGTTCTTTTAAGAGCGGGTCAATGCTTGTTTGGAATCGAGGCGCGTGCGCCACAATTGAATAATAAATAAAAGAAGATGACGAGGACAACGAGAGTGGCACCGAAATCTCGTTTTATAAACTCGTTGAGACTGTGGATTAATAACGTAACGTAAGATGGAGCTCGGATCCGAAAGGGTATTGGCTGCGAGCGGGGTCTCTAAGTAGCGAATATGAATTGGTCCACACTCAATTCCGATGGGATGCGTGCGGTGGTGCGGAAGCAATTGGTTGCTCATGTGCGCTACTTTTTTGAACAACTTCTCCCCAGAAGCGATATTGGACTTGCAAAATACGTTCTCTATACGGATGAGGAAATATCTCATCACACTCGTTGCCCTGTAGGAGCCATCTAAGAAAACACCCAACTTAAGCATATAGTCTTGTTGGACTTTAGGCTCATCTGTGAAGTTGAGTGAATTTGAATCTGATAAGAAACCGTGTTGGTTAAGTCGAGTGTGTTTTTAGTACATAGTAGAGTACGCATTGGCCTCTGGTAATTTACTCGGAGATAATCTGAGAATTGCTTCTTTTTTAGATGGGGGGGGGGGGGGAAGTAGGGATTATTAAATTGTATTGATGATAATAATGATATTAATGGTGGTGATAAAAATAAAGCGATTCGTGAAACGTGCCAAAAGTGGCGACGCGGGAATTGGTAATATCTCGACGTTAGCGACTTTTCTCGAGGTTTTTATTGAAAGGTTCTAGAGAGAGCTTTTAAAACCCTAATAGACGTGATCGAGCGTTCGATTGCAATTTGACAATTGGGTAATGGGGCAAAACCGTATTGAGGGGTTGGCAATGGTCGATTTTTGTCGATGTTTTCTTTCGACAACGGTCGTGCCTATAACTTTTATCTTACTGGTAATGCCGTAAAATTGGACGTGTGTTGCGCGGAGTAATCCTCGCATTTCTATTCAAGTTGAAGTTTGTTTGTTCCGCATAGTAAATGCCTAACCGACGCCTTAGTATCGTAGCAACAAAGTGGTCATGTTCTTCATCAAGATGGAAGGAATCTTGGCGAGAGGGTCGCACGTGTCTTATTGCGCGCGGAGGCGCGAGTTCCCTCTCCAGTGATGAATGCGGCTGACACAAAGGACCAGAGATACCAGGACATCCTTTCTCTCCTTTTTTTCCCTCTTCTTCATCCCTTCTCCTCTTTCTGCTCTTCCTTTGATGGCATCGAAGCTGAATCCAATTAAAGGTGGCAATCTATAATTTCCTCCGCGCTCGGTTCTGTCGTAAAAGAGATTCCTTTAAAAAAAAATTTTGTGCCGTCCATAACGTCAGGTGCTTCATTCTTTTTCCCACGTTTTTCTTTTTCTCGTATTTTTATTTCACGAGATTTTTTTCTTGCTTTACATTTTCATCGACGAAATTAAAAGCAGCGCGAAAATTCTAATTCGCGATGCAAAGTGAACGTGCTGTGAATTGAGCTTGGAAGATTACTTTTATGTTTCTCAGAATATGCGAAGAAAAGTTTTTCTTATTCAAAATTCCACTTTTGTGTTTGGTGTAGATTGATAATCGTGATTGGTTGGACGACGCTTTTGTTTTCGAACGGGAAAAGACGAGTTTTTGAATTGATGCGCGAATATTAACAAGTCGCTGAGTGGTTTTGTAAGTTGGAAAAGTACAGCAGTTGCGCATCTTTTTCTTCATCTCTTCTTTTTCCTTTTCTTTTGTGCGTGCGAGTGCGTTTGAAGAAACAACGGGCGTTTAATCACTCGATATTGCTTCGCGCGCTGCTCGTCTCCTACGGGAGGCTCAAATTTAATCAACATCCTCTGATGAACTCCTACAGACTGTTTTGCGGGGTTTATATGAAGAAAACTAACCAGATAGAATTGTGCGCAGTGACTTTCTCCTAAACGCTGCTGTTTTATTTATTTACTTATTTACGGTTCGTACTTGACACGGTCGCAACGAACTTTGGGGATTTTTTACTGCAGTGTCGTTGTTCAAAAATCTGAGTGACGAAATTGAAAAACTTAACTTATCTCGGTGGCTTTTACTTGATTTTTACTTTTATTTTTATTTTCTTTTAGAGGAATTCTTGGCCTGTCCGCAACATGACAATATTGGAATTTCGTGCTCGGTGGCTGTCGTGATGGTGGCGTACCTTGGTCAGTATCAAGTACTCTTTGAAGTGACCGACATCAAATGGAGTCATCAGTGAATCAAGTCCTCTCTCCTGCTGGGCACGAGCGAAGTGGGATTAGGATGAGGCCCTGGTGGCTTTGCCTTCTTCTCTCCTTCTCTCCTTACGATGGAGGACAATGAGACTTTGGCCGGCGTGACGGCTTGCTGTCACGATTCCGCGTCTATCAACCACCGCGCGGAATTGGCTAATGAATCGGTAACTCGATCCACCAACGCTAGTGGCGAGAACGTAAGCGAATGGCTTTTGGCCGAACTGACCAATACACTGACCAACGGTACGGTGCAGTTAGACGGCAATGGGACCATCTTCGATGATTGGGACGCGAACGTAACGTCCTCGTTCGCTCCGGAATTTGCTCAGAGGGTACCCCGTGAATATTGGGCGCTGGTTCTCCTTCTCTTCCCAATCTTCACCGTGTTCGGCAACGTGCTCGTTATCTTGAGTGTGTATAAAGAACGCAATCTTCAGTCCGTCACCAATTACTTCATCGTGAGTTTGGCCGTCGCTGATCTGCTCGTTGCGGCTCTGGTGATGCCCTTCGCTGTTTACGTTTTGGTAAGCACCCCCTTTTTATTTTTACACTTTTATTTATTTATTACGTTAACTTAACGACTGGCGCGGCTTTCACCTTTTGAGTTATCGATTTCGGGCACGCACGTGCACGGACGCTAGGAATATAATTCTATTAAGTTTGTGCAGTGCGGACAACGGTATGGATTAAATGGAATTGCCGTTATCTTCGTTTACAATTTTGAGGTTATCGCTTGGCACGTGTCGCGTTTTCCGAGCTTCGAATGATGGAATTGTATCGCACGGTGATCGTTAGCACTCGCACTTAATCATAAACTGCTGTCATCGTTGTCATTATCGCCGTTCATCTCTTTATTTAACTTAACATTTTCCTTTTTTCCTTTTTTCGAGAGTCGTTCAGAGATATTTGACGTTTGGTGGATGTCAGAGGAAGAATAAAATTTTCCGATGGTATTAAACAGACAGCGAAACTCCGGAGAGATTACGTATGTCAAGTCTAGTTAAAAGTTTCACGAATTCGACTTTGACGAGCAGCTATAAATTTAATACAACGGCGAGGAGATTTGAGTGTTTTATTTAACGGTACTTTAAAGCGGTTGAAAATTGTTCGGTTAGTCGTGTGACCGGGGGCATCGGGACTCCAATTGTCCGTCTTTGTGTCTGTTTTGCTCATTAAGTATTTATCTTATTGGTCAAACTGACAATGACATCCGTGCAATTGCGAACACTCCCCGCCCATTTATGCCGTGTTTTGAGCGCAGCTGCGCCTTGTTTTCGAAACGCGACTTTTATATACTGTATGAAAGTCTGCGGCACGAATTTGTTTCGTTTAATTACTGTAAACAAGCGCTTGAGTTTCACCTGAAACGAATTGATTTTTTTTTTTTTGTCACTGTTATTCGTACACTTGTTAATTTTTCTGTTTTTCTCGTTTAGTGTAAATTTCATTCTGTTAGTGCTGGGCGAATATTCAAACTGAAAGCCAGACAAAATATTTATAAACTTACTGATTGCATCGTGTAGTGAAATATTTAAGGAACAGTCAGTATTTACCGTACATATTTGATTAGTACTGTGTAAAAAAAAAATAGGTGTAATTAATAGTTTATTTAGTATTGCTGGGATAGCTTAAAACAATTTACTTAGTTAAATACGATGTACGATAAAAATCTGTAAAATTAGTTTTTTTCTAAAGATAAATGACCGGAGCAGAATGCAATGGTTTAGCTAAAGCTAAATTATTGTCGGCATTTAGAGCTCTTTGTTTAATGAGGAAAGAAATCAAACAAACTGATGCACGTCGAGTCGTCAACAGATTATAGACTGCACGGTTAATGACTCGTTGTGCGTCAGGACGAACTGCGACGGTGACGTATAATTATGTGAACGCGAGGCAGTTATCAATAATTTAAAGAATCTTCAAGAAAACCAACATTCGTCAACTTTTGATGCCGTAAGTTGTGAAAAGAAAGAGTTACTAGAGTTAGTTGTGCATGGTGATATAACTTGACATCAACATTAATAGCGTGTTAATTCGAAACTTCGTCAAAGTTATCGAAGAAATATTGGTAATGTTTGACAAATAAAATTATTAAAAAGTTAAGGTTATAGTGAGCGAAGATTTAACGTTTGACTAAAAATATACGCAACGGAGGGAGATGGATGAACTTTTGTAGACAGGAATCAATTCTGTCGCGAAAAACCGTCCAAAAACTTGACAGACGTAGAGGCTGAGGATTTAGCAATAACTAGAAAAAACGTACGGAAGAAATTGAAAACAGTTAAATTAAATAAGTTAAGATGGTCTTAATTGATATTGACGTTGTCAGTTAAGATAATTTAAAGTTTTCTCTGACTAGGAGAACTGTTGTAATGAGCTATATATCTACAATTTAATTAATTTAATGATTAAATTTATAACGTAGTAGTCTACGTCAAATTCATCACAAAAAAGTCCAAAAAATATCTGGAAAACATTTACTTGATCTATCAAAAATTATTTATTTGCGTGAATTATTTGGCAGATAGTATGCTATGATCACTTTTTGAGGTTCCACAAAATTAAACTTTCAGCCTACGAGTTCCTGCAATGTTTGCTAACCCAAATTGTGCGTATTGATGTATAAGAATACCACTATTACCTCTACATTTTTTTGTCTCTTGTTTTTGTTCTGTACCACGAATTTAAACAGTTAGTAAAATGGGAAAACTCAAACTCAAACCGAAACAAACAGAACTCAGTTAATGGAAAAGTCAAAGTGGCTAAAACCATAAACACACTTAAACGTAAATGACAAAACCAAAGTACGACTCGAGACAATCCAAATGTTGTTTACTCCTTCTACCTACTTTTCTTATTAAGCAGATGCTCTCGAGGATTTGACGTTAGAGAATTTAAAGCGAGTATTCACCTCGTTCTTTGGTCGATTCATTTCCGTTTATCCGAAGAGTAAGGTCAGAGTGTTTCTCCTTCGAAGTTAGGATCGATACTTTAACCCTTCACTTCACCCACCTCTTAACGGAGTAAAAATCTGTGTGCCTGTTTTTGGCTCCTTCTCCCTTGATAAAAAAAAATTTTTATCTTCGGAAGGAAACAATAAAAATTACATAAAGAAAAGAAAATGGAGTATTGACGTAGTGAGTTATATTGTGTTTTTTTTCCCAAAACTTCATCGAATTTTTTACCTTTCTTCTCTTTGAATCTTTCTGTTCATGAGCGAATGAAGTGAGTCAATCTTCTTAAAGGCTTTACTTTTTTTTTTTTTTTTTTTTTTTCTTCTTCTTCCTTCTCTTTTTTCCTCTCACCACGCATCGTGGTTTGATGAGGATAAAATATTACCAACGCGTGTGAGTGCGATTATTTCAGTAGTTGCTTCGTCTGAACCTGATTAGCGTCAATTGACTTTCTTATGACTCCTTGTGACGAGGAAATGAGAGCCGTGGTAATTTGTGTTCACCTCGATTTATCTTATTTATTTCTGTTCATTTAGTCCAATATTCGACGCACTTCATCACTTTTATTCTTTTCCCTACGTGTGGTGGAATCCATCATTTATTTCTATTTTTTATTTTTTATTCTAGGTACACAATTTCGAAAAAAATATATTTTTTCTACCTCAAACGTGTTTGAAAAGCTTTTTTTGATCGAGTGATAAAACCAGGTAATTTGTAACGTGGCTTTAACGCAAATTTCGATTTGCTGTTCGCAGAAGAAAAAAAAATTTTTTTTTTCTGTCAAGGAAGTAAAATGAAAAAAAAAAAAATAGATAAAACTTTTTTCTTTAGGAAAAAAAAGTTATTTTAATCTTATTCTAAAGTAAAAATTTTGTGAGCGGAGAGTTTTTGATGTTTGAGTTTAATTAGGCCGACGTTGTCCATTGTGTTCGGCGGTGCAGAAAGTAATACAATTTTAAAAGAAGCAAAAGGCAATTATTTTTGTTAAAAGACTCTTGATGGTGGATTTGTTAGTGAGTGATGAGAAAAGTATAAGAAAAGGATTCATTAAGATTAGATGTGCTTCGAGTGAGAGAGACGCGTTCGTCGATTGTACAACTCGGAATTTAGCTTCTACTTTCTCCGCCCTTCATAAAAATTCTATTACCCTCCGTAAAGTACACTTCATTGGACACGTAGATATTTTCACTCAGGAACAAACAAACAAACATCGAGATAGAAACACGCACCAAAAAATCGCTTCGCTGCGGTGGGGGAAAAAAAAAGAAGACTAAAAACAAAAAAGAACAAAATTGATTCGCTCGACAAATTTTATCTCAATTTTGTTTTGTCGCACGCTTTAGTATCGATTTGCAATTGCAAGTAGCTCCCCAATTTTTATTTGCATTGTGTGGATGTTTTTTTTTTTTTCTCCTCCATTCTTTTAGTCTTTTATTTTTAAAAGTAAAATAGGATATTGGTTTACCCTTTGGCAACGCAGTTGGGTGTGAAATGCTCTTCATCGTGCCGTTGAGTGGAAATTTTGCGGTCGGCTATGGGAGGACAACGTGTCATTTTGTTTTCGGTTTAATTTTCTCTCGCGAATCTCGAATTAGCTTTTAGAAAACGAATTAGCGAATTCTTTGTGTACCTTTTTTTTTTTTTTTTTTTTGGTTAATTTTAATTTTAACCAAGATTGCAGACAAAGTTTGTTTTAGCACCGAGAGTAATAAAACGTGAGTGAGATGATAATGTAGTGAGATTGTTTTCTCGACGCTGTTTGGAAGAAAAGCGGTAAATAGCGAAGAAGAATAAGGAAAACAGAAAACGAAAAACGAAACTGAGTTGCGCTTAGGTGGGGTTAGCAGTTTGTAAAAGTTTCTTAGAGTGAGATAAAGAGAGGTGGCTGATAGTGAATGCACTTTCCTTGTAACACCCTTAGGCACGGCTCTTTGTGTAAGTAACAGGTGAACTGTCCTTCACACGTGCGAAGAAAGGAAAAAAGGAAAGAAGTAAGAGTAATCTGATTTTAATGGATGAGCGAGAGAAAGGTTTTCTATCATCGGGAAAGAGTGGACTTAATTATTTGAGCGTATGGTAGTAAATTATTTTCTTTCGAAAAAGGAGGAAATGGAGGATGAATAATTTGGGGATGAGAGAGAAGGAGTTTTTGATGATTTCTTAGCTGTCAGTTTGGTTTTTGATTGCTGCTTTTTAGAGCTTTCAAATGATTATTCTTTGACGGTTTTTTCTCGTTTATTCTCATTTTGAAATCAAGAAATGATTTGGTCGAATTGCTTCGTAAAATTTCTCGTTCTTGGCGAGGAATTGCTCGTGGTAGTTTTGCCAAGTTTTTGGCGATGAGTTTTGAAATAAATGTGAGAAGAAGAATAAGGAGAAAATTCCTCGGTACCCGTTTAAAATGTTTAGTTTTAGTCAATTTGTAAAAGACTCTTGAGTAAGAAGAAAAGAGAAAAAGAAAAGTGAATGTGGACTTTTTGAAATTACGAGTTGGCGATAAGGAGGACTTCGCAATACGAGAAATTTTCTTTTGTGCTATCTTTTTTTTCTTTTTCTTCTTCTTTTTTTCTACTTCTTCTTTACTCTATCTCTATCTCTCTTTGTATAGTTGAACTCGAGAGAAGATTTTGCGCTTGAAAAGAATATCGACGTTTCGCTGTAGCTTTGCATAAACACGATAGAATTGTGTTTTCTTGTTGCTAGGATTGCACGGTCACGCAATTTATTTACCACTTTCTTTTGGGTCGACTCCTTTTATTGCAGTTCTTATCTTCCCACCTTGTTTTCGCCTTAAATACACTCCGTTTTAGAGGGACTTAAAATTGTATTGTACTGTACAAAAAATCTCGTCTTTGTATCAAAATATTTTTTTATTTTTGTGCATTAATATTTTACAATTTTATTTTTAGGTGAACATAAATTGGGAACTCAGTTCGACATTGTGCGATTTCTATATAGCGATGGACGTCATATGCAGCACATCTTCCATCTTCAACCTAGTCGCAATCAGCATCGACAGGTGAGTTGCTTACTCTGCACTCAACACGTGTTGATTTTGTTTTTTATCCGCCTTCCCTTTGGAGAAAACTGGCGTTGACGCGTCGTACATCGACGGTGACATTTGAATTTCTAACGATCTTTGGATTTTCGATTTTTTCCCTGCTCGATACCCGGTCGTCTTTGAATAGCAACGCGACATTGTACTGCCTCCCCCGCTTCTATTTCCAATAGCTTAGTTGGTCTCATTAGAATTCCATCTTGACTCGCTTTCTCCTTGTCATCGTCGGCCCATTAGCTTCCAAGACGAACATCTTAGAATAGCAAACCTTATAAGGCAAGGAAAAAAAAATAGAAAGTAAGGTCGAAAACTAAAAAAAAAGAGCTGAGATACCCGTTTTAGTAAATTGACTCGTTTAAAATACGGTCATGCCGTGCATCACGGTTGACGAGCTGGTTTAATTAAATATTTTTGTTTTATTAGTTTCACCATAAATCTGAGTCAGTGAAGATTTACCTCGAGTTTGTTGACAGTTTTAGTTTTAATAAGCGCGTTATTTTTAGTGCGGAGACTTTTGATTGAAATGTTTACGCGGGATGTTTTGTCTGTTGCAGGTACATCGCCGTCAATCAACCAATTAAATACGCCAGACACACCAATAACAAGAGAGTGGTAATGACCATAGCCATTGTGTGGGTTGTGTCGGCGGCGATCGGATCGCCAATAGTTCTCGGCTTGAACACTGCTCCGGATAAAGATCCGACGTTGTGCATATTTTACAATGCAGATTTTATCATCTACTCCTCTTTATCTTCCTTTTACATCCCTTGTATTATGATGGTGTACTTGTATTACCGAATTTTTCGCGCTATTCGAGCACGCGCTTTAGCCGCTAAGAAGAAGAAGAAAAATCTGCATCACAGTGATTACAGACCCGAAACAGTTATTGAAAACGTGACGCAAACGAAAAAGTTGCAAGAGACTACGTTACTGGTAACTGACAAAATAAACATTTCGCCCGCCGCACCCACAACGACGACGTTGTCGACCACGGTGATGACAGTTGCGGATCCACCAACTGACAACCCGACGGAAAGTGGAAGTCACGATGACGACGAGGAAGAAGAGGAGCAACAACAAACGCCCGCCAGGTGAAATATTAAAATCGAATGTCGCGGTGATGCGAAATTGGTATTTTTTTGTATATTTTTATTTTTATAATTTATTTTTAGCGAAGATTGTCATATCATACCGAACGACAAATCAACGGAATTTATGTTGAATCCCGTGCGCGAAGACGCGATTCAATCATGCGGTAATGACGGCGATGCTGTAATTAATCGATTGACGTCGACAGGTGGAGAGACCAATGGTAATAATGACTCTGGCTACGCAGCTTCGACCAAGGACGAAACTCCTTCGGCTCAGAAGCCTTTGCCGAGTTCACCAGTTTTATCAGTGCAATTGCAAGAGAAATCGACTTTGCTGCTGGAATTGCCAACTGCTCCTCCGTCTGTCGTGCTGTCCCCGCCGCACAATGTCAGCCAAGACAGAAGAAATGGCAGCGCTACTCCGTTGGCAGAAGAGAGTCCCGCCATCTCCAGAGGACGACAGCGAGCCAAAAAAACGAGACAGAGCAAAAAACCGCGATTTACTTTGGCACGTGCGCACAGAAGCAGCTGCAAAAAGAAAGAGCGATCGTCCGCGAAAAAAGAACGCAAGGCGACCAAAACTTTGGCTATCGTGTTGGGTGAGTGTCGACACTTTATTTACTTTTAAAAGAATTATATTTAATGACTATTGGTTTGTGGTTTTACGCTTTGCGGCACGTATATTTCACTGGATTTTATGTGTTGTGTACTTGTTTTCTTCGTGGTCTGTTGCTTTAACGATTTAGCCTGTTTTGTAAAGGTGATAACCTGCACCTCGCTAAAACTTAACATACTTCACCTTGATTGGTGAGTATTAATTAGCGGTCGTGCAAAAGAAATGCTAACTGAAAGTAAATTGGTATTAACGGCTCCCTTTACCCCTATCCAGGTGAATGCATTTAGTTTTGTTGTTTGCAGTATGCTCTTAATTCGCTCGGTTTTTAAATGGTAGAGATGAGAGTAATTGAATCGAGAAAACCCCAGATGTTGCATGAAACTTTTTTTCCCTTTCCTTCATCGCTACTTTATGTTGTATCCACTTAACGCGATAACGGTAAAGAAAAACTAGGCACGCCGCCTATAAAACTATTTCCAACGAATTAAGCTCTGGGTGCAAATGGCTATAATTACTGGTTTCCAAGTTGATACAACATCGAGCTTATCTCGTTTTTATTTTGCCCACCCGAGACATTTCCCGCACTCTCGTTGCATTTTTGTTTGCTGTTTGGTTGGATGATCGGTGAACTGCACTTTGCTAATGTCGAGCTTTTCCCATTTCCGCTTGCAAATGAGAGATGTTGGTTTTTTGATCTGATGTGTTGGTTTTATGAAGGTGTTTTTCTCATCTGTTGGGTGCCGTTCTTCACGTGCAACATCATGGATGCTCTGTGCACTAAATTGGAGCAACCCAAGTGTCAGCCGAGCATCACCACATTCCTTTTGACGACGTGGCTCGGTTATATGAACTCTTTCATCAACCCCGTCATCTACACCATCTTTAACACCGAATTTCGTAAAGCGTTCAAGAAGATCTTGACTTGTGGCTAAAACTTCGCGCGTTTCTTTAATCTTATTCTCTCCAACGCGTCTTTGCCTTCGTGTTCGTCTCAGCGTTTGACAAATGATGTCGACTGTGGTAGAATAAAAAGTTACAAAGAACTGATTTCACCATTTGCATATTTTTCCATCTCTCTCCGGGATGGTAAATAAGAAAAAAGAAAAGAGAAAAAAAGTAATTTCTTCTTTGAACTCATATTCTAACCTCTTACTGGAAAACGTAAAAAAAAAAACCAAAAAAAAAAATCCAGATCACAGGTCGTTGTTCTTTGATCTGGAAATCAACTCGAGTTGTGTTTTCTGTTTTAAATCTTATTTTTTTTGGTTTGTTTTCAGTTTTCTAAATTTTACCGCAAATGTCTATTTTACGGTAGAGAATGATTTTATTGTTTGCGTTTATTTTTTGGGGAAATTATCGGACAATTGAAGTCGCTTCCCCAATTTAATGCTCAATTGAATCGTGTATAGATAACAGTGAAATAATATAAAATCGCAGTATTAATAGAGAATCGACTAACAAATATCTTCTTACGATAATCCTAATCCAGTAACCGAATTTTATACATAAACTCACGAACACACGCATCAAAATGGATTTTTCTCTTCACGGTGTCGACATCTACCGATTTAATGCAAAAAAAGGAAATACGGAACTGAGAATATACTTTAACGTGGCTATTTTATTAACAGACAATATATATTTTTTATTACGTAGCTTGTTTGCCATTATATACATAATGAAAATGAAACAGAATAATCATCACTCAATTTTGTTCTTTCGCATTTTTTACAACGTCTACGCGAAGATGCTATAATTTTTTTTAATTTATTATAATTATTTTTTCCCAACTTGGATATACATATTTATTTTGTCACGACAATGTTTGTTTGGATGGCCCCTTTTTCTTAGGCAAAAAAAGGTAATTTATATCAATTTTTTAACACATAATTCTTTTTTCCATATTTGTTTTTATACACAATGCACAAATGAACACACAAAACAGCAGTTTGCAGAATTACAATCATCGTTGTCTTCTCTCCATTCGTTGTAAGTACTGCACCCACGTAACGGACATGTTAAGTAACTAATACTGGACCTCGTTTGGTCACCTAACTTTATCTAATTCTTTTAATATTTAGTTATTTGGAACGAGAGAGCAATGTTTAATTAATGTGGAATGTAAATTTTTATACGTTTTCGTTTATCATTAGTGCACTGGGAAATCATTCCTGAATTAAATCATTCGGTACCTAATTACAATTAATTCTGCTAATCTTCTAAGTTACGGAATTCCTGCTGCATCTTTTCGTGAAGTTCTTCGAAGTCGCTCTTAATTTTCGCTTCTCCGTCTTTAACTGGATCCTAATCATAATGGAAAGAAATCAATATTGAGGTCAGTGGTTAAAAATAGAAAAGGGAGAACCCGATAATATTAAATCTAAAAGTAAGCTTGCCTTAAACTTCATACTACTCAGTTGGTAGAGAACATCCCCCATGTGATCTCGGATGATATTCCACGTAATTTTATTGTCACTTTGTGCAGTCGATTCCACCGCGTGACGAGCTAAGTCGTAAAACGCGATCATATTCTTCATCATTCCGACGTTCTTGTAGAACGGGCAGAAACGATCGTATGGAGTGTAACTAAAATAACATTAACCGAGCAAACGTTCAGCGAAGCTCTCTTTACACTATAAATGTTTGTCGCACCTGTTCTGCTGTAAGAAATCATCTTTAATGAGCTTAGCCACTTCTAACGTAATCTTATCCGTTTCGGCGAGAGAAGCCTAAATAAATATAAATGCGGATCAGCTTGTTAAGTAATTTAACGTTATCGGTTCTTCCTTTGTGAATTTACCTTCCCCACGAGTTGTACAATTTCGGACAAATCCTCCTCCTCTTGCAAAATCTCTTTGCACTAAAATATTTCAAGACATTAAATACAAATTAGAAGGTACGATATACTCCATCAATTACCTTAGTTCTTAAAGGAACGAATTCTGGAAAGTTCTTATCGTAGAATTCATCGAGTGCTCGAAGGTATTTGCTATAAGAAATGAGCCAATTGACGGAAGGAAAGTGTTTCCTTTGAGCCAGTCGTTTATCCAATCCCCAAAACACTTGAACGATACCCAACGTAGCCGAAGTTACTGGATCGGAAAAGTCACCTCCGGGCGGAGACACGCTAAAATGCAAGTATTTTTGTTGCACAAAAATTTGTTAAAATTATGCGAAAAAAATCTTACGCTCCGACAATGCTGACACTGCCCTCTCTTTCTGGGTTCCCCAAACATTTAACTCTTCCCGCACGTTCGTAGAAGGACGCGAGTCGAGCTCCCAAGTAAGCTGGGTAGCCAGAATCGGCTGGCATTTCAGCCAACCGACCTGAGATTTCTCTCAAGGCCTCGGCCCAACGAGATGTGGAATCAGCCATCATGGATACATTGTAACCCATGTCTCGGAAGTACTCGGAGAGCGTGATACCCGTGTAAATGGAGGCTTCACGGGCAGCTACGGGCATGTTGGAAGTATTTGCTACCAACGCCGTACGCTTCATAATTGATTCGGTCACTCCATCAATCTCAGTGGTCAACTAAAAATTAAAAACAAGAGGAAAATTAGAGAGGGTTAATGAAGGGTGTCGAGGATTTTAGTTTATACCTCCGGGAAATCTCGTAACACTTCAGACATTTCGTTTCCTCTTTCTCCGCAGCCGACGTAAATGATTACGTCACTGTTTGAATATTTCGACAACGCTTGCGAAATGACGGTTTTACCACAGCCAAATGCACCAGGGATGGCAGTCGTGCCTCCTTGGACGCAACTAAAAATATAACGGGAAAAAGGTTCAGATTGTTATTGTCAAGAATCGTTTATGGTACATGTAACATGTTTGTAGCTTACGGGAATAGAGCATCCAATACTCGCTGTCCCGTGAGTAGAGGGTAATTAGCAGGCAGTTTTTCAGTTACTGGCCGCGGTTGACGAACGGGCCAGACCTGAAGCATAGAGTACTTGCGTCGTTCACCATCAAATTCAGTCTCCAGAATGGTATCCTATAACAAGTTAATATATACCATTAGAAAATGAACGAAAATTCAAAATTTTAGTGCTTAATTACTCTAATATCATAAGATCCTTGAGGAGCAAGGAATACTACGGTTCCTTTTGCTTTAGGTGGGAGTAGTATCTTATGTTTAATTAAAGTGTTTTCTTGAACGATCCCGTAAATATCACCACCGGTGACGTGACTTCCAATCTAAATGGACGATAAAAAATTTATTAACATTTTATTTTGAGTTTAACGTTGACACTATGACATTTACTTTAAGGTTAGTCGGTTTAAATTCCCATTTCTTTTCTCGGTTTAAAGCAGGGATGTTGATACCTCGAGGAATATAGATGCTCTGTGTGTGATCGTGAATGTCTTGTAATGGACGTTGGATTCCATCAAAAATGTTGTTCATTATTCCTGGCCCCAATTCTACCGATAGGGGCTTTCCAGTACGCAGGACTGGATCACCTACAGTTACTCCAGCTGACAAATATAATCAGGAAAATAATTGTAATATTTAATATTATATTTCATTGATGAGTGACCCAACCCCGGGATTATAATGAGGTGGCCGGTGGCCATTTAAAATTTTTATCTTCCTTTTCCTTAATATAATCATTCATGCATTTCGTAATTATCTTTTAAATAACTTTACGCACTTTTTTTTACCGAGGGAGTGGTTCACCACTAAAATCAACAAATAAAACAAGGATACAGGTTTCTTCATAAACTTGAATGGTGGCCATATCGCCTTCGAGTCGGATAATCTCGCCGACCAGCTCCGAATGACCCACACGAACCAGTTCGTACATGGCTGCACCGGACATTTGCTCGGCAGTGACCACTGACAAAATAAACGGAAATAAATATATTTACAATTTTTCTTGATTTAGTCACGTAACTAAATGAATAAATCTTAATTTTAAAAAATTACCTGGGCCTGAAACAGCGAAGACATAGCCGTACAATGACTCCTTCTCGACATCTCTTATCTTTGGCAATTTTTGCGTATCCATTGTGTTCTGCAAAATAATAAGAAATAAAAAGGTAAATAGTAATTGTCAATGTTACATAAACGTTTGGTGTTTTTTTTTTTCAGTTAGTTTCAACGCCCACCACGCTATCCTCGTAATCGTCCGAATTCACATCATAGAGCGAATCCTCAAAATTATCTAAACTGAAATCGGTAAGCATCATTTTTTTTTTCCTTCCAAGAAAGCACGTCCCGAGAGTTGGAATTTTTTTTTAGAATTTAAATCTAGTTTCAAACTGGATAAATCCAGATATATGCTATATACTTTAAATTATACAAAAGCCAATCATAGATTCAGGTTAAAAATTGTCACTTTTAATGATGTCACGTAGCTCCCGGCGATAAATATTGTATCGCTATATTTCCGCCACAGTAACATTAAATTTAAAGAGAAGCAAATTTTTTCCGTAACTACCATTTTACACCTCTGATTGAACGATTAGATAGAACAGGTTGTTAACACACTCGCATACGTTCATTTGAGAAGAAATCGTACAATTTTTGGTGCTTTCCGTGTTCCGCTCTGTAACGCCTAAATCTAATTTTAGATTTAATTTAAATTGGAGCGGTAACTGACTAGCAGTGATTGCTACCAAAAAAACTACGAGTACGGCGAGTAGTCTTGTGAAATAAATCGACGACGACCGGTAGAGCCGGTCTTTAAAAAGGAATTAACGAGCATGTGGCGGTTGTTGAGCAAAGAAAAATGGTTGCTGGTGTAGAGTAAAGACCGAAGTAAAATTTCGTACCTTTTTTGAAGCCTAATACTTGCGTGATCAATCACTAGCAGCTCGCGTTAGAACGGCGAAGTAAATGCTACCGCAAACTGTACTCATAAGACGACCATCTTGTAATCAATCACATGATAGGCGCACTGAGCATGCGCGTGTTAGTCATTAGATTGTCTAACTTCCGGTAAATTCGATTTGCTTTTTCGGGTGAGTTCAATGAGTAAATACAGCAAACTTTATGTAATGTATTGTGTAAAATACAGTTACCGTATGTAAAATAGTTAACACAAATGTATTTATTTATTTATTTATTTACACTTCGCGTACATGATTGTCGTATTATTCATGGTATTATTAACAAGATGTTTCTATTTTAGTATGTACTGACGCAGAATATTTTTAGGTACAATATTATTATTCGTGTAGTACGGATTAAGTTTATTAGAAAACAACCTTCGAAGAAATTACAGCATTTGTGGGCGCTAAAAGATGTTGGCCTTGCAAAGATAAATAAACAACTAAAGATCACACGGTCTGATGTGGTTGGAAAATCACAGTTTGATCGGATTCAGATTAATACGTGGTGGTAATTCGTTAATCTTTTAATTTTAACAACACTTCGCGACGTTTACTTGACTAATTCAACATGGTTGTAAAAGTCCAAAGATTTCGGGAAAATTTTCCAATCTCGGGTGGTTGTTTACTTTCGATTGCACTCTTCAATTATATTAGTGTTTTCCTCGATTGAATTTTAGGTTTCTTATTTTTTGGGCGAAGAACTTTGAGGATGCTTTTAATTTTGATCTCACCGTCTTATTAGAAAGCCCATTTTCCGAAGGACCACAAAAAAATCAATAGTAGAGTCAACGGTAAAATAGATGACAAAGCCAGTAATATACCTAAAATAAGCTCTCGTAATCAATCATTAATAACCAAACCAATAACGAGAAGGTAAATGCCACGGCAAACTACATTCCCGAGTCAACCATGTTGTAAATTTATGATGTGATGATTCTACCGCGCTTGCGCTTGTTTCTCATAACATTTCACACTTCCGGTGGGCTTGATAGATTGAATACAGGCCTGCGCCGTTACTTTCTCCGAACTGATTTCGGTTTTTTAATATAATTTTACGCTGTTGGACTAAATTTTTATTTTGTTTCCCTAGTTTAAATTACTGCTGAAGATTACTATAATTCAATATTGGAAAATAATTCATTAATGAAAGACTCTTCGCGCTATAACATATTCTTTTTCAACATTCGGTAGGCTGTGATCACAGGATCGCTTTCCGTCGCTATCGCGCCCTGCACAGACGAGTCGTGGAAAGGGAAAGGAGGAGTCTGTCCTGCGCCGTGGTTTACTCTTCAAAATGACTAGGTAAGGGTTAAAATAGTATTTTCCATTCTCCGTACGATCAACTGTACTCGCTTTTAAGACGGGACAATTCTACGCTCTAAACACACGCGGTAAAAACACTTTTGATTTCGTTTGGTTTCACCGTTCAGTCACATGTTTTCTACTTACTGAACACTAAAAAGTTTACCCATCTCAATGATATTTACCATTTAATGTCATCTCGATGAGCTGTTTTACATTACGACCTTAATTAGTAGCGAAATTCGAAATTAATATTTGTGTAATGAAATTTTACCGTTAGAAAATGTTCGTTTAAACTGTTGTTAGGTTGCTTTGAATGGAAACAAAAGCGCTTATTTGATGTGAACCACACACCATCTGTGCCTCTATTCTCCGAGCCTTTCATTGAAAAATAAAAGAAGGCAAAGCAGGGGGGGGAGAAGCCAACTAAAAAAGTGCCGCCGACACGATGCATTGTACATGCTTCGAAGCGGGAGATTTGAAATAATAATACAATCTTTTTTTTCGTTTTTACGCTTGAAAAGAATTTGTAGAGCGCGTCAGATTAAAATTGGGGAGTTGTCAGATGTGGGATAACCCAGTGACAGGAATGTAAAAAATGTTTTTTTTTTCTATTTCAGAGGTAGAATAGAACTGGGTGATGTTACCCCACATAATATAAAACAACTGAAAAGGTTGAATCAAGTAGTTTTTCCAGTGTCATACAACGATAAATTTTACAAGGATGTTCTAGAAGCGGGTGAACTAGCCAAGTTAGGTATGTATACAATTTGCAAAATAATGATTTTTTAGATTTAATTAAATATAATTAATGTTGGTTTTTCGTTTCAGCTTATTATAATGATATTGTAGTCGGTGCAGTATGTTGTAGGATTGACAGTTCGGAGAATGCACGAAAATTGTATATTATGACGTTAGGCTGTCTCGCTCCTTACAGAAGATTAGGCATTGGTAAGACGATCCATTCGCAAATTATCATTCGATGCGTTCGTTACTCAAACTACTTTTTTTTAGGATCTAAAATGGTGGAACACGTTCTCAATTATGTAAGCAAGGATGGTAACTTCGACAGTATTTTCTTGTAAGATATTTTTGTAGGTCGCGGTTTATTTTGTTTACAAATGTGATTAACGATTTTTGTTTTCGAATTAGGCACGTGCAAGTAAACAACGAAGGTGCAATTCATTTTTATCAGAAGTTTGGCTTTGAGGTGGTTGAAACTAAACAGCACTATTACAAGCGGATAGAACCGGCGGATGCACACGTTTTACAGAAGACGCTGAGGACGCCGATTAAAGAAATAGTGACAAACGGCGAAGCCGAGAAGAATGAGATTAAAAATTCATCATAGTTTTTAATTATTGACAATCAATTTATAATTTCTAGGATTAACATTTTTACATACAATTAACGTGATTTCAACTTTAAGCAAAATGAAAATTAGCAAAATTATTTGTCTACTTTCTCAAGTATAGACTAAATTTCTAAGTAATGGTTTTTAGCGCAATTCAATTTGTTATTTTTTAACTTGTCTTTTTCTTCTTTTTTGGCTTTATTTAATTTTGCTCATCAAATAGAGCTGAATAATTTCTCGATTAATTTTTGCTAAGTTTGCCTACTAAGGTGTAAATTTTTTTTTTTTATCTTATTTTCTTTTTTGTAAGATATTTGTTTTATTTCTTGCTCAAAAACAAAGTTTTGTCAGCGAAAAGCCCAATTCAACAAATTGTCGCATAAGATTACTGATTTGCGTGTATTTCGGTAGACAGGCACTGATTGATATGTAGATTGATAGGCAATTGAATGCTTTTTATGCAATGCAACACCATTTTGTACTTGGAAGTATAAAAGAAATTTTTAGGGTTTTAATTTTGTTCGATCGACAGTTAAAAAACAAAAAAGGGGGGAAGGGATAAATCAAAATATAAGAAAAAGTGAATATTAATATATTTTCCAAGCATGATGAGACAATGTGTGGCAATGTAATTTAGGATTGAGTAGAGTCGAATGCTGTTTATCGCTCATTGCTACAAAATTGAAAAAGGGTTATTTTGTATTACTGTTGGACACATTTGTGAAATCCCATGGCTTCTAGTCTGTTAGTCGTTAGAATCAGCCATGCTGAAGAACTGTAGGTGTAACTGATTAAAATATAAACTTTTTCTAAATACAAAAAGTTAGTGCAAGTAACGATTAAATATTTGATGACAAATTCCTGAAAAGGAAATATTATTTTCTCATTCAATGAGTTATTTTTATTTTTTATTTTTCTCTCTTTATTTGGATTGTTTAGAAATAAAACTAAATTTAGTAGCGTGCTTGTGTTGTTTGTGCTTGTATATATATTTTATTTTTGTATTTAATTTTGTTTATCTTCATCGACTAAAGTCACTATTTTCAAGTAGGCTTACAGGCAAGCGAGTGGGCGCCACCTTTTGATGCCAAGCTGAAGTACTCGTCCCAGAATGCACCGGATCTCCAACAACGCTCGCATCGCTTTCTTCAGGCGTCTCCCAAAAGATGGCGTCGTCGAAAAGATTCTCCGTAGCGGGCGTTTCAAAACACGGGAAGCGTAGACAAACTCCTGAAAAGGTAGGAATAATTATCTTACTAAGTTATTTAGAGGCAGGCGACTCGTTTAGTTTAGTTTAGTTTTGATTGATCGGTAGTTTAGTTACGAATTAAATTTTGAATTACCCGTAATAATTCCCGTGACGATGGCAATTCCGAAAGTGATACACAAAGTGGCTGCCTGATATCCCGCCTGTTCTAAACTAGTTCTTCCATTTGCTGGTGTAATGTGGTTAGCGTCCTGACTCGAAAGTGCTCGAGTCAACATAGGAAATTGAGAATACAAACTTAATGGCGATTAATAATTTGAACCAAGCATAATTACATAAAATGCATCTTACCTTTTTCCGTATTCTGATTCAGTAGTTATAGCTAACATTATCACACCGACGATACCAGCTAATAATCCTGGCATTCCGTGTAAATTATTTACACCGCAAGTATCGTGAAGATTAATTTGTGATAACAAAAATGGCTGTGAAAAATTTAAAATACAAATTTAGTAATTTCAGTTGATGATTTTACGAGGTAATTTGTGAGTTGTAGAAATTTTTATATCCAAACTATACTTGGATGAATCTATATCCGAACGTGGAGATGAGGCCGGCAGCTGAGCCGACTAAACAAGCTCCAAGCGGTTGCAACATCGAATCCGCAGCTGTGCCTACAGCCACACCACCAGCTAAAGTTGCATTTTGAATATGTACCTAATTTAGTACATAATTTATTATTCATGTTTGTGAATGTGCGAATATTAAATCGTGGCACCATATTAAATCTGTGACCATCGGCGCCAACGCAATTAGAAACGATGAACGTAATAAAACACGATGCAACAAGTGCTAAATACGTATTAATCACTGCTCTGTGTACATCATCCTCTTCAGCTCCGGTTATCGCGTTAAAACTCGGCCAAAACACCCACAAAAATACAGTGCCTGTGATTAGCAAAGCAAATCTGATTGTAAAATATTTTATAATTAAGCTGTTTTATTCAAATTACCAATCATGGAAAACAGATCAGAATGGTAAACCGATCCCTCTTTGTCAGTTTGATCTAAATCGTGCCTCTTTAAGCCAAACGCTACTGCTAATCCGAAATAAGCGCCGAAGATGTGAATCACCATCGATCCACCAATATCAGCTGCCTGTAAAAGATGAAACTTTTTTTACAGAATGGCTCTGTGAAATTGTTACTGCGTCGGTTATCGACTGACTTTAATATAGGTAGCATTGATCCAGTTATTGACTGAATAAGCGATCACTTCGACGATAACCATGAACAAAAGTTGTAAAGGGCTCGTTTTGCCCAACACGGCTCCGAAGGAAATTAAAATAGCAGCTGCTGCAAAATCCGCATTAACTAAACTAAAAATTTAAAGTTTGTTAGCTCGGTGAGTAAAATTAGCATAGTTAAATTTTACCTGAATAAATCGATGTTGATAATCCAGTTATCGCCTTCGATCGTGAATAATCCGCTGATGATTATATACCACTCAATAGCTAATGAAGCGAGGAATAAATTTAAACCAACGGCACTGTAGCCGTATTTTTTCAAAAAAGTCATTAGAAATCCGAATCCGATAAATATCATAACGTGGATATCTTGAAACACTGATTTAAAAAAATTATGATATTTTAAAAATTATTTTTTAGATTCATTTTTAGTTTAGTTTTCTTACTTGCGTAAGTTCGAGAAAAATTAGCGAAGGATTTAGGGGTGGTGTTGTTGCCATTTTTGTTGAGTGAAAAATTTTCACGGCTCGTTTGGGCTGAGTCGGCGACGTCATCGTAACGGACGAGTAAGCCGTATAATACTAGGATGATAAATTGTACGATACCTGCGTATAATCCGAATTTGCCTTGTTTTTCGAACATGGTTGATTAGTTGTTGAAGTGGAGAAGTTAAGAGTTGTGTAATGTGGGCTAGGAGAAGAGGGAAGAATTGGTTTAATTGATTATCCCCGATGGATTTGAATTATTTATGTCTTGTTTGTCTTCGGGAATAGAGTTTCATCGATCGCAATTTCAATTAAAGTTTAATCTTGTTTTGTGAGAAATCGATGAAGATGATCGCGGTGTACGATAATTAATTTATTTTTCAACTAAATTATACTTGTACACTGAGGTCACGATAAAGTGAAACATTTTATTTTGTAAATTATGCTCAATATCCCGTAGACTTAATTCATTCGGATAAAATGAATCTTCACAATTTGAATTTGTGCAAGAAATTGATTGAGTGTGGTCAAACAGCAGGCAGCAACGTCATCCGGAATGGTGAAGTAAGATCACCATTTCTTCTGGTGATTATTGTAGATTATTTTTAAAATATTTACTCAAAAGTACACTGCACTAAATAGTAATTAAATTAAATTGAAACGACCAACGAAAATATCGACAGAATTATTAGTAATTTTTTGAGAGTTTAATCGAAGTAGAAAATATTTTATTCTTAACACCGTTTTAATTTTAACATTGAATTGCATTAAATATTTATTTAACTCCAAAGTGCACTAACAATAACAAAAGTAAATTCAGCAAATCGGCTCGCAATCTAACGTCCTTATTTTTCGATCCGACCTTATTGCGCTCGAGTACCAACATCATAAGTGGAGAAATCGTGCCATCCGATTCTGGAAAATAAGTGTCAGCGTACGCTAATACTTTTTCAAAACCGCCCGTGCTAAAGTCACTACACAGGATCCTTAGGTATTGAATACTTCGGTATTCGTAAATGTTCAAAGCACACTTTTTTTTATAATATGTGTGAGCTTTTTGATCGAGATCACTACAGAATAGAATAGGAATTTAAAAAATTTTTTTTAGTCACATCCGTGAAAACTATTTGGCTTTTTCAAAATTAAAACTGTAGTTAATCGTATTTAGCCTTACACACATTGCTCCTCGGTGAGGTTTTCATAATTTCCAGGCGTCAACAATTTTAATTTCATGACTTCCTGGGTATATTTCTCACAGTCGCCTTTTAATTCACGCCGCTCTTCTAGAGTTACCGAGCTTTCTTCAGTTGTGACAAGTTGGAGGTCGAGCGTTGTTTCGCTGCGAACAGTTGGATCGTGAATTAATCCTTTTATTACTGCATTAGTGTAAATAGAAAGTAGAAAATAGGGATAGCTTAATAGTTTTCGGTCGTTGGAGCATTGGAGAATTAAATTTAAATAAAATGTATCGTTATTTCGAATGTTTACCAATCGCGAGGATGACAGATTTTATTATATAACTCATCATTTTGAATGAAATTATGCTTGTTTTGTAATTTTCGCTTCACGTCCTATATTTTCACATCAAAGCGTGGTTGTAGTTGTCATAACAGCAAAAAATCGACTCGCGATGTAACGGTAACAATGTTCAGCGTGCGACGTCACCAAATGTGCAACTCGTATTAATCGTCTCGCATAATTTTTTTACTGCGATTAAATAATAACTAAAAAAATCTGTCGCATCCTGTTCGAGATCACTGCAAAATATGAAGAAAAAAATTATTTTAAATAATATTCACGCAGATTCACTACGCGTCATTTACAAAATTGAAAGTACTGTAGTTTTTATTTAGCCTCACACGCACTGCTTCTCGGTGAGGTTTTTAGCGTGCCCAGGCTCTAATAATTTTAATTCCTGATTTTGTCAGTGTAACCTGAACAATCGCAGCCTTTATCGAGCCTTTCTTCTTCAACGTGGATTAACTCGTTTATTACTGAGGACGTGTGAATAAAAAGTAGGGTTTGTTTAAGGCTTCGTCCAAAGTTAAGGGTACATTTTATTTCAATTTTAACGTGGTTCAATAACCAAGAAATATTATTTCCAATACTTACCAATTACTACATTAGGGTGAGAGATTTTATTATAATCGACGAGGTGAATAAAAGTACTTATTCGCTTTTTCGTTAAAAAATTTTTGCCCTCGTTCTCAACTTCCAAAATTATATTTTACTTGTAGTAGATGCCACAACAGCAAAATAACGGCTGGCGACGATTTAAAAATACTGCACAACGACAATAATGTTAATGTTGCGCTTGACATCCCAAATGAAACAAAAAGAGAAGATTAAATTTTGAAATCGTAGCAATTTCGGTTGTGGACATTTGTTTTCAAATGCAATTTATCATTTTGCAAAACATTTTAAAATAAATTTAGATCTAGTGCCGCCAAGTAAAACAATAAAAATAATGTGAAGTTTGCAATTCACATATTTGGTGAAACCAGGTGAAACACTGAACACTTCTTTGAGGGTTTTTTTACATTAAAATACTAAATTATCAGCAAAGTAGAAAACTAGCTTCTGAACATGATTTTGACGAACCAAGAAAGAATATTAAAATAATTTGTAAATAATTTATACACAGTAAACCACACATGCAGACACTTAGTTTTCGTCACAGTCTAAGCAGGGAAATAATTGCATTAAATATTTAAAGAGCTAATTTGAGTAAAATTAAGCAACACATTAATTAAACTTTTAAATTGAGTAAATATTTTACTCCAAAGTATACTAACAATAACAAAAGTAGATTCAGTACGTCGGCGCGCAATCTAACGCTTCCATTTTTCGATCCGACCTTATTGTGCTTGAGTACCGCCAACATATTTGGAGAAATTGTGGCATGCGAGTCGGGAAAATCAGTCTCAGCGTACGCTAACATTTTTTCAAAACCGTTCGTGCTATACTCACTACACAGGATCTTTAGGTATTGAGTACTTTGGTATTCCTTTAAGTTCAAAGAACACTTTTTTTTATAAAATTTTTCAGCTTTTCGATCGAGATCACTACAAAATAGAATAGGAATTTAAAAAAAAAATTTTTTTTTAATTACAGCCGTTGAAACTATTTGGCTTTTTCAAAATTAAAACTGTAATTAATTGTATTTAGACTTACATACATTGCTTCTTGGTGACGTTTTCAAAATTTCCAGGCGTCAACAATTTTAATTTCATGACTTTCTGGGTATAATTGTCACAGTTGGCTTTTGAACTACGCGACTCATCTAGAGTTACCTTGCTTTCTTCAGTTATGACGAGTTGGAGGTCGAGCGTTGTTTCGCTGCGAACAGTTGCCTCGTGAATTAATCCTTTTATTACTGCATTGGTGTAAATATAAAATAGAAAATTGGGATAGCTATTTTCGGTCGCTGTAGCATTGGAGAATTAAATTTAAATAAAATGTATCGTTATTTCGAATATTTACCAATCGCGAGGATGATAGATTTTATTATATAACTCATCATACTGAATGAAATTATTCTTGTTTTGTAATTTTCTTTTCACGTCCTATATTTGCAAATTAAAGCGTGTTTGTAGTTGTCATAACAGCAAAAAATCGGCTCGCGATGTAACGGTAACAATATTCAGCGTGCGACGTCACCAAATGTAACTGAAATTGAGGAAAATAGTACTGATTACAGTAGCAGCTCGTATTTTTCGTCTCAAGATCTGATTAATCATCTCGCATAATTTTATTTTTACCGCGATTAAATTATAGCAATGTACAGCAGCCTGTTCGAGATTACTGCAAAATATGAAGGAAAAAAATTATTTTAAATAATATTCACGAAGATTCATTACGCGTCATTTACAGAGTTGAAAGTACCGTAGTTTTTTTTAGCTTTACACGCACTGCTCCTCACCAGGCTCCAATAATTTTAATTCCATGATTTTGTCAGTGCAACCTGAACAACTGCAGCCTTTACCGAGCCTTTCTTCTTCACCTTCTGTTACGCCAAGTTGGGGAGCAGGCATTGTGTAGCTTCGTGGATTACGGTAACTCATTTATTACTGAGGACGTGTGAATAAAAAGACGGGTTACGTTAAGGCTTCGTTCAAGGTTAAGGGTAAATTTTATTTAAATTTTAACGTGGTTCAAGGTTAAGGGTAAATTTTATTTAAATTTTAACGTGGTTCAATAACCAAGAAATATCATTTCCAGTACTTACCGAGTACTAGGATGAGAGATTTTATTACAAAAAGTCATGTTTAGTAAAAGTATTCCTTAGCTTCTTTTATAATTTTCTACCCAAGGCAGTTTCAAATCAAAGCGTGTCGATCTGTAGTTGCTACAACAGCAGAAATTCGGCTCGTAACAATTAGAAAGTACTGCGTAACGATAGCAACGTAAGACATCACCAAACGTAACAAAAAGAAAAATGTGTTAACATACCCCAGGTTAAAGTTCCCGTGTAGTGCACCAAAACCCGAGAAACCCGTGATATTAAGAGTACCCGTGATTTTCATGTGTGTTTTAACCATTGAAAAGACTCCACATGCTATCCGTGAATCCTAGTATGGGTATAGTATGGGTTAAAAGGGGTATAACGGGTAAATTTACCCATTGATGCGCGGGAAATTTTTGCCCATTGAAATAACGGAAATTTTGCCCATTACGGGAAATATTTTACCGGTATTAGCTCGGGACATTCCCTAAAATCACGGAGGTGAACGTACAGTAAAAGTACCGTAAATTGTTTGCGCGGATAGATCAATAAAACAAATTATAATAAGTCCAGTTTTCTCGATGAAATTTTGAACATCCTTGAGGGTTTCTTAACATTAAAATATTAAGAAATCAGCAATGTAGAAAACTAGCTTCTAAACGTGCATGGTTTGTAGACGACCCAAAAACAATTATTTTAATACTGATAAGTAAAATAATTACAAATAATTTATAAATAGTAAAGCACGCATGCAGACATTTAGTTTTGTTCACAGTCTAAGCAGAGACATTATTACATTAAATATTTAAAAAGTTAATTTGAGTAAAATTAAGCAACACATTAATTTTACTTTAAATTGACTAACCATTGTATTCCCAAGTATACTAACAATAATATGAGTAATTTCAATACGTCGGCTCGCAATCTATCGCTTCCCGTACTTTTCGATCCGACCTTATTGTGCTTGAGTACCGACATCATATGTGGAGAAATTGTGGCATGCGAGTTGGGATAATCAGTCTCAGCGTACTTTATCATTTTGTCAAAACCGTCCGTGCCATACTTACTACACAGGATATGTGGGTATTGAGTACTTTGGTATTGCTTTAAGTTCAAAGAACACTTTTTGTGATAATATTTTTGAGCCGTTTTTTCGAGATCACTACAGAATAGAATAGGAATTAAAAAAAAATGTTTTTTAGCCACGTCCGTGAAAACATTTGGCTTTTTCAAAATTGAAACTGTAATTAATTGTATTTAGCCTTACACACATTGCTTCTTGGTGACGTTTCCAAAATTTCCAGGCGTCGTCAATTTTAATTTCATGACTTTGTGGGTATAATTGTCACGGTCGGGTTTTGAACTACGTGAGTCATCTAGAGTTACTTTGCTTTCGTCAGTTATGACAGCTTGGAGGTCGAGCGTTGTTTCGCTGCGAACAGTTTGTTCGTGAATTAATCCTTTTATTACTGCATTTGTGTAAATAGAAAACAGAAAATAGGGATAGCGTAACAGTTTTCGGTCGTTGGAGCATTGGAGAATTAAATTTAAATAAAATGTATTATTTCAAATATTTACCAATCGCGAGGATGACAGATTTTATTATATAACTCATCATATTGAATGAAATTATTCTTGTTTTATAATTTTCTCTTCACGTCAAAGCGCGCTTTGATTTGAAAATAGAAGATGTGTTGATCTGCAGTTGCCACAATGGCAGAAATTCGGCTCGTAACAATTAGAATGTACCACGTAACGATAGCAACATAAGACGTCACCAAATGTAACAAAAAGAAAAGTGGGTTGATAACAGATGCAGCAAAACTACAGGTATTGCTGAATTTATTGTGTTCTCAAATTCTCAGTAATCAACTTGCATAATTTTTGCATCTCAATAAAAAAAAAGTTATATAAAACAGAATAAAGCATTAGTAAAAAAATTCTCTCCAAACTGTACTAATAGTTAATAAAAAAAGCAAATTCATCAAGTTGGTGTTCAATCTAATACTCTCACCACGACGACTCTTATTATCTTTGGATTTCCCAGGTGCTACCGTATTACTCACGAGTATAAACATTTCGTTTTCAGAAATAGTGATCATCGACTTATCAAAATCAGTCTCAGATAGTGTTAACAAAAATTTTAGACATTTCGGTGAATAGTTACGGCAAATGATTTCTAGATATTTAATACTTCTGTACTCAAGAAAAGTCAAAGCGCAGTGTTTCTCGTAATACTGCTCGGCTTCTTGTTCAAAAAATCTGCAAAATATTTACGCGTTATTTTCAAATTGAAAGTAAAAGTTTGTATTTAGTCTTACGCGCATTGTTCTCCCGTTACTGTTTTCACGTTCTCAATTTGCAACAAATTTAATACCATAACTTTCTCTGTAAAGCTTGAACAGTTGCTTCCCTTACCGAAAAATTCAGTTGCTGGTACGACATTTACCGGTTGGCTCTCTGCAATTGCCTCGTCGATCAATCCTTTTATTACTGCAGACATCGGATTAGAAAATTTAGTTATCTTAACAGTGTTTTTATTGCTGGAATATTTGTAACATTAAGTAAAATATCCGATCGTATCGAGTACTGTATTTACCAATCACTAAAATGACAGAATTTATTATTCTAGTCATGTTGAATCCAAGGTTGAATTAGTTATTCGTTGTTTTGTTTTACAAATTTTTTTCGTGGGTCTTGGTAACGCCAAAATCAAAGCTTTTTTGGCGGTTGCATCAACGATAAAAAAAACTAACTCACGATGGTAACATAATGTAACGGTAGTAACGCAACTCTGAGATTGCGTATTTTACCACTCTTGCTTCCATCTTTAAAGTTTGTATTATATAGAATACTTTGTTGTAACTACTGTCGCCACTTAGCGATTTTTACACGCTAGGAAAAACTCAATAGGTTGGATTTTTCGAGTACAGGCTTGAGTGTAGTCCGCGTAGGCTTTGGTTTGACCTTTTTTCGCATGAGTTTTTGATGCATTTAGAATTGAAATCGCAATATTTGAGTATAATAACAGCACCGACGTTGCGTTGACTACCTAGGAGAGTGATCGTAGGATTGTCAAATTTCAAGGATTTGTGTTACCGCTGGAAAGACGACAATTCATCGCCATTTTCTTTCGCGTTAGCAAACTTTTTTCGATGCTAAACACGTTTATATCAGTTTTTTTGGTTGCACTAAGGACGATTTGGAAGACAACGATCGGTAAGAACAAACAATATTGACGAAACTGATCTACTAAAATCTTTTATTTTTGGTCAGTCGTTCGTTGTCGTTGAGACTAATATTAAAATATTTTCAAGACAAAGTATTGATGTGATTTTTTATTGTGGGAAAAGCGAATTATCGCGTAGGAAAGTGCTTGAAGTGTTATAAAATGGGTGAACCATGTGTGAACCCAGCCTAACGCGAAAAATGACGATTTTCTAACATTCAATGAGCTTACGATAAAATAAAATTCGAGCGAATATTCTCTAATCTTTTCTAATCTCAGTGATATGGTAGCAGTAGATTTCACTAATCTTGGGGAGAATTTCGAGCGAGGGAAGTGATGATTACTTATAGGCAAATCAGTTTTAAGTGGTTTTTACGGTCGGGTATTTGATAAATGGTTGAGAACAACCGTAAATCAATAGGATCGTTATGTAATAACTCACTTATGAAAATGCGTTGTAAAATTCTTGTTTAAATGTCACTTTAATAATTTTAATAACAGTTTATGCCAGAAGCTGTTCACCAGCACGCTTTGAATTTCTTTAGCGCGTGAATATTCTGACTAGACGAAGAATATGTTGATTCGCGGAAAATGTATTTTGGTGGGTGTCAAGTGTGAAAAATGATTGAGATAATACAGTAGTTGCAATTTTCGAAAACGTTTAAGACTTTGTTCACGTTTACTTTAATTTTTAATGTTTATTTGTATCCCTTTTTCTTGTATTTACAGATAAATCCTCGTAGTAGCTGAGCAGAAATTGCTGTAATTTTTCCTCGCCTGTTGTCCGTGAGCGCTCTCAGTGGACCTGATTCATATTTCTTTAAACAGCGATGATTTTGGTTTGGTTAATTTAGGAAGGTAATGGACATCATTTTTTAAGTACGAAGTTTACGAAAGCAAATTAAAAATTACTGTGAAGAACAAAAGTTTACTGTGCAGAGCAATTTATTGTTTAGGACCAACTTTAAAATTACGGAGCAGAACAAAAGATTACGGGGAGGAGCAATTTACTATTTACACCCAAATAAAAAATTACTGTGCAGAGCAAAAGATTACGGGGAGGAGCTGCAGATTTTTTATAAATTTATATCAGGAATTTTTTTGCGTAAGTTCGAATTGCGTCTTTCAGAATTCCTGACAGATTATTTTCGTGATTTCGTTTTGCCTTATTTCTGTTAAAAACGTAGTTAAAGCTCAGATCACGGAAAAAATTAGATAAAACCACTCCGTACGTCGATATGAATCGGAATATGGAAAAAAAACGGCACACTATTTTTTGACGATTTTTTGAAAAAACACCAAGACTAACCCCTTAGAGTTTTTTCAAAAATCTTCAAAAAATTTTGTGCCGTTTTTTTTTGCATATTCCGATTCGTTTCGATCTACT
>JAQIWS010000159.1:0-42598 GCA_034696085.1 Stigmatogaster subterranea | reverse complement strand
AAACGCAAAATGTGCAGATGTATGCGTATGTTGCTTTAAAACCTCGGTTTAAGCAAATCTAAAACGTCAATTTTGACTACAAGAAATTTTCATTTATATGCAATATTATTAAATCTTCTGCAAAAATTAGATTCAGCAATAAAAAAAAACAACTTACCAAACGCATAAATTTGTGTTTTGTTTTTTTTCTGTATAAAACAATAAAATTTATCTTTTACATCAATTTCACAATAAATATTGATAATAATTTTGACAGTTTTTTCAACATGGTCAAAGACACCACATATATAATACATATCTCAGATGCATATATTTATACCCACACGTGGATATTACCGTTTGAAATTACTTTCAATTAATAATTAACATCCGTTATATTTTAATCGATCATGGCTATTGGTAAGCCCGGAAAGCAGTATGTGATTATTAGTGCAATTGAAGCTGATGAACTGACACTGCGAACGCTTCGTGACTTAGTTTCGTAAACACGTTTCTTCTCCTTCCTAAGAAGGTTAACATCTGGGACCAATTTTCTCGGACACGGGTAGTGTTCTATGCGTTCACAATGAATTCAGTGATTAAAAGACCAGTCTCTCGTTCTCGCTTTCCCCTTCTTTCATAAAGATTGTCACTACCACTTGGTGTTATCAATACCAAAAAAATATACTTGTAGGGGAAAGAAGAAGAAGAAGAAAAAGAAAAAGAAGGATTATTATATCAAGAAAGTTAAAAAGAAGAAAAAAATATCGCGTCAAAAAGTTTTTGGTCGTTGGAACGGAGAAGACAAGGCAAGAAAAAGGTTAGTTGGGTGTACCATAAATCATTTATTTAAAAAAAAAAAAAGGCTTTTAAAATAAAAACTTGAAGAATTACTTACAAGTTGTTAAAAATTTATGAACACGATTTTCAGCGATTTTTAGCCGGAAATAAAAAATTAAGAATAATTAGATTTTTTTAAATTTTGAGTTTTGTTTGCAGAAAATTAATATATATAATTTTTTTATATATATATATCATATCTCTAACCCGAGAATTGGTTTTTCTTGACTGGTGTTGACTTTTGAGCAAGTCATGTTAAGAACTCTGAGAATTCACGCTCGCACAAAGCTTCTTAGGAAGTTGAGCCTTTTGCCAGTTCTGGCGGACTATTCTCATTAGCAGCAGCTAGAAAATGTTAGGAATCACGTACTGCCACAGATCAATACTCTTTTTTTCCTTTTTTTTCCCCCTCTTTTTTTTATATCTCTCTTTCTCTCATCTAACATCTCCTTTTAGTGAATTGGTCATTGACTCATTGTAAATGTAACTTTGAAATCCGATGACAGCAAATTATCAATTAATTGATGGTCTTTTTTGATGCACGTTGTGTTAAAGTAATGATTGAGTATGTGGGAGTGGGAGATGTTAAATGATTTATGAATATTGGGTTAACAAGTTATTGGATGGAAGAGGAGGAAAAAAATGGCGGCGAGTAATGTTTTTTCTTCTGCTTGATTAAAGTTTATCGGTACATTGTAGGACGATGGTTTTTCCAGTTGGTTGAACGAGATAAACGATTGGTTGTTCAACCAAACGGATAAAATTTTTTGCATCGTTAATTGATTAGCTAATATGAAAAAGAAAAAATTTTTTGAAATTAGAGTAGGAGAAAAATATTTTGAGGTTTTTGGTTGGAAATGAAATTAAAAGGTGTTGGTAAAAAGTTTTGTTGAATTCTTGTTAAAAAAGTTCAAAGGTGCAGGACGCACTCCATTTCCATGTCACGCCACACGCGTTCACCTTTTTGGCCTCGCGAATCTCGTGCTAAGGTTTAATAAAACTAACAAGGCTGGCCAATCTTAATAGGATGTCGTCTATTTTGTGTCTGGTGTAATTTTCATTTGGTGTTTTAGGTTTTTTTTTTGGGTGTTGTTGTTGTTGTTGTTGGGTGGTGGTGGAAAAAGTGAGGTTATTAGATTTGCACGGTTGAGATTATAAAATTGTAATGCGAAACGCGATAATATTGTGTTTCGATAACACGTGATACTTAATAATTATGGTGATTAAAATATTATTACGTGATTAAATTTAGCGGAAAATAGGAGATGGGTTGATTAGGAGGTTGTTTGAATTTTTTGGGATTGTTTTGTGTTTGTTTATTTGGGGAGAAAATGTGTTTTTTGAATGTTTGTTATTTTTTTAAAGATGGGGTTAATTTTTTGTTTTTGTGGTTGTTTCAGCTTAAGGATTGTTTTTGTTTTTTAAGCCTTGAAGTTTTTGTTTGGTTTTTTTCAATTTTTAATCCTCTCACCCGCTATCTTCAAAAAAGATAAAAATTGAAGAATGTTTTTTTTTCTGGATATTTTTGTATCTTTTTAGAACTTAATTATTTTTTTAAAATTTCACTCGAATTTGGCTGAATTTTCCAAATTTTCTTGAATTTTCTCGAACTTCTTTTAATTTTCTGGAAAATTTGGGAAATTTCTTGATTATTTTGGAAATTTCATTAATATTTTGGAAGTTCCTGAAAATTTCCAAATGTTTGGAAATGTTTTAAATCACCTCAAAATTCCTTGAATTTTTGTTGAATTTTCCTAAATTTCTTAAATTTCCATCAAATCATCCTAATTAACCATAAAAAAATTAACCCCTCTATTCACTCATCTTAACTCCTCTTCAAACACACATTTTCCTCCCTTCAAAAAATTCCCCATAATAAAACCCATCTTTCCATCTCTTCACTCCTCCACTTCACTCACGCAACACCTTGCATAACACCACACAACACACACATATACCAAAAATAAAAATATAAAGAAAAGAATACATTCTCTTATTGTTATTGTTGAAAACAGGGGAGGGGTTAGAATAGACGAGACGAGTGTATATGTACAAAACGGGTGGCAGCGACGACGTACGTGCAAATTGGTTGTAACGAAACATCAATTGCAGTTGTGGCCCGTTGGAGCTTTCATAGTAAGATCTCCCATACTAGATGATGAAAGCGTACATTTCTCTTGACATAACATCCTCTCCAAATAGTCTCGGGACAGAGATAAACTTGCCCCAAGATTCTCGTCAACTATTGGCCGGCTAATCGTAAACATGGATCTGGTTGTGCGAGTATCCCCGTTTTCTAATAAGCCAATTTACACCTGGGTACGTAGGAACTGCACGCTTTTCTGTTGGACATCATTGATCGAAAGAACTAAAGGGAGATATAACAGCGCTGCGAGTAATGAAGATTAGCGGCAATTGTTGGCAGTGAGCAGCGGCGTTTGTTATAAGTTTAATTTCTCGGGAGATTTGCTGCGGTTAAATATGATTGAACGAGTGTAGGTGGAGTTTTAAAGGAATATTTTTCCTCGTGGTTTTTTTTTTTTTTTTAATTTTAAAGTTGGTTTTGGTTGTTTTTAGTGAGTTTTGTGATTGGAAAATAGAGTAGTGAGTTTTTTTTATTATTGTTTTTTGGTGGATTTGTCAAATTGTTTTGTAAGGTTTTTTTTTGAAATGTTTTCTATTTGTTTTTAATGTTTCTCAAATGGTTTTCACTTGTTTGAAATTTTTCTTAGTTGTTTTTAAAACTCTTGAATTTTTGTTTTCGTGCGGAATTTTCCCGTTGTCTCAAAACTTTTTTGTTTTTTACTTCAAATTTTCCAAATGTTTTCCCCTAATTTCTCAATTTTTTCCAATTTGTCTCTCATTTTTTCAATTTTTACAATTTTTACAATACCTTTAATTTCTTCAATTTTTCCCTCATTTTCTCAACTTTTCCAATTTCTTTTTCTCAATTTTCTCAACTTTTCAATTTTTTTCTCTCAATTTTCTCAACTTTTCCAATCTCTTTTTCTCAACTTTTTCAACTTTTCCAATCTCTTTTTCTCAATTTTCTCAACTTTTCAATCTCTTTTTCTCAATTTTCTCAACTTTTTCAATCTCTTTTTCACAATTTTCACAATTTTCTCAATTTTCTCAATTTTCTCAATTTTCTCAATTTTCTCAATTTTCTCAATTTTCTCAATTTTCTCAATTTTCTCAACTTTTCCAATCTCTTTTTCTCAATTTTCTCAACTTTTCCAATCTCTTTTTCTTAATTTTCTCAATTTTCTCAACTTTTCCAATCTCTTTTTTCTCAATTTTCTCAACTTTTCCAATCTCTTTAATTTTCCCTCATTTTCTCAACTTTTCCAATTTCTACAATTTTCCCTCATTTTCTCAACTTTTCCAATTTCTTCAATTTTCCCTCATTTTCTCAATTTTTCCTTAAACTTTTGCCTGGAACTATTTCTCTAATTTCCAGTACACATTCTCAACTACTCCCCCTCTTAAATCTCTTCACAAATCCCCCTTGAACCACAACCCCAACTTTCCTTCTTCTCATCTATCCTTGCCGTCTCCCCACCACTCAAACAAAACAATAACAAACTAACCAACCAACGCCGCCATATTATTTTCCTCATCCAACACACCATTTTCCACCGTGTCTCCATTTGGAATTAATTAGTAGAGATTAAACGAAAGCTAGAATGAGTGACATATCGAATCTGCCGTAATTCTTTCCAGCAGATGGTTGGCAGATTAAACCTCGGTCGAGTTCTTGCAAGAACACAAACTAAGGAATTTATCGAGGTTGTTTATTCTTTCCTCTCCTCCTTTTCAAATTTTTATTTACACACAACAATTCGATTTTGCAAATGTAGACGACTGAATAAAATATATTACGTTACGTTGTTTATGCACGCATTTATTTATTTATATTTCAGATGTACGAGACAAAAACAAGCTTCTTAAGTTTGATATTGACAAAATGAAAACATAACCGACAATATATTACAAAATGTGTCGTTTTTTAATGTATACAAATAAAGAGTAAAATTTTTTTTTTATTAAATCTGTTTTGAAATTTTTGCAATATTTTTTCACATGTTGAAGAATAAAAATTTCAAGATGCGCAACGATTGGCCAATCACGGTTGCTTGGAAACCCGAAGAAAAAGACGAAGAAGGCACTCACAATGTTTAAGATAACAACTTTAAGCCCAACTTTACCTAATTATACGTCACGCAAATGAATTTTCTTATATACAAAAGGCGAGAGTGCTGGTCTCGTGGGAACTGTTAAAAGATTTTTTCTTCTCTGTCCTTTCTTCAAAACCTTTTTGTGCAAAAGTGCCAAGTTCACACGTTGTTAAATAAGTTAAAATAAAACATTTTTTGGCATATTCTTCGTCTCCTTTTCCCCTTTTCTCCCTTATTCCATTTTCTTTTACGATAATTGCTTGTTTATCAACAACAAAAAAGAATTGCCAATTGAAAATATTAAATTCTGCGTGTAATTTTTACTCCCTCTTTTGTAACATAAAACGGTTAATCAGTTAAACAATCTTCCCCTCTTAATTTCCTGTTTACTTACGATTAATTAAATGCAGGAAACAAATTCAATGGAATATCCTTAATACAAACACAAAAGCGACCCAACCAAGCGAGAAAAAGGGGTTCCCACACTTAAGAAAACAGATTTTGTTTATCCAACAACAAAATATTCCGATTAAAAAATATTACTACAAATTGCAACTTCGCAACCATCTTGTTTTATTACCCTCTACAAAGTTTTATTGTAACGAGGCGAGTTGTTGTTGTATTACGTTAAGTAGTAATCGATGAAAATAAAAGAGAAAAAAAAACCGGTTGTTATTTATTTTATTATTTTTTCCGTTTTTAGGTGTATAAAAGACCCTAAAACTATATAATCTTCTCGAGGGAACCGTGATAACAGCGTTGATATGCTAATTTAAAATCATGAATTTCAAATTGTTATCTATGTGTGGTGTTGGGTGTTAAACCCCACGTTCGTGTACAAAGTCGATTTTGGGTAGATGAATTGATAAAGATTTAAAATGGTTGGATAATGAGTTTTTTTTATTTTGCATATGTTGATAAAAATAAATAAATTGATTCGTGGAGATGATGGGTGACGTGGTTGAGTGATTGGTTGTAATTATTAGAAAGGGTTGGGAGTAATCAGTGAAATTGATGAATAAATTAAAATTGATGTAGATATTTATATATATGTATATGTTTATGTAGATATATATTTATATGTATATGTATTGAGAGTGATAAAAATCTAATTTATAGCTTAACCAGAAATTTGTGTTTCACTAATCGGTCGGTGGATGTTTGAAAACCGCAGACATGATTTATAGTGGAGGTAAATTGAGAATATTAAAAATTGGTAGTTTAGTAATCCGAGTTGGGTTATCGATTGATTTGGGTTTTTGGTTGATTTTGTTGTGGAATTTTTGGGAGTGGTAAGGAAAAGTTGTTGCAACGATTGGTGAAATTTTGTGTTTGTGGAATTGGTTGAAAATTTGTTTTATTAAATAGTGCGTTGTGAGATTTTCAAGTTAGGTTTGGAAAATTAGTTGTCATGAGTTTAATTTGGTGGAGTGAGTTTCGATGACGAGAATTGTCATTACAGTAATGAAAATTTTGAAAAATTCTTTGGAGTTAGGATATTTAAATTTTCGAATTTGAGGATATTTTTCTGTGGTGATTTTTGGGCTGATTTTCTCAATTTTTTGGTTAGAATTTCTAGATTTTGGCGCACTCTTTCAAATTTGGGACTCGGAATTAATTTTCTAAATTTTCTCCAATTTTTTCCCATTTTTTCACATTTCCTTGAATTTTTGCCAAATTTTATTCCCACATTTTCCCAACATTTTCTAAGTAATGAAAAAATTTCACATTTTGACATTTCTCCAAATTCCAACATTTTACCTCGGAATTTACTTTCTCCAATTCAACCAACCTCTTTAATTATGCAAATCTACTGATTATTTCCCTCCACTTCCACGAAATAATCACTTATTCCATCTCGTTAAATTTTAATAGAAACCCAAATACCAACACTAAAAATCATTTTTATCAATTTTCCTAACATTTCCACAAACTTCTTTAATACCTACAGTATAAAAAATACTTATAGTAAAAAATATTATTCTATTTTCAACAATATCGACAATCTTGATAATTTTAAAATCAAAAAACAGAAGAAATATCTTCTTCACTTTCTCAAAAACGAGAAAGAAATCTTGGTGTAAGATCTGTAGTTGTCCTAGCTTTTATCAACGTTTCTGTCACTTGAATCCTTAACTTCCAGACGAATAGATTCCCTCATGCTGGTTCACAGGAAATAAAAGACTCCACCGTGGAATCAATAAAAAGGAAAGAAACATCTTAGAAAAAATTTTTTGCGCCTGTGTATCCCCATGTCTCGAATTGGAATGTGGAATTAACCTCAGTAAAAGAGAGAGAAAAGGGAGAAAAATATTCCCGTTTCGCCTTTTTTAAATTGGTTTTGTAAACAACACGTGGAGTTGGGAGTTTTATTTTTTAAGGTTGATTTTGTTTTGAAATTTTGCTTTGTTTTATTTTTATTAAGAGGTTGATTTGGGAGTAAGGAAATTTTTAAGGGCGGGTGGGGAGAGTGTTTGGTGAATTTTTGGGTTCGGATGATTTGGTTTAAGAGGGTGGTTTTGGATTTAGAAATTTGAGTAGTTTGGTGTTGGTTAAAGTGGTTAGAATTTTGATAAAATTTTGTCATAAATTTTTTAATTGTGGTGAAGGTCTTAAAAATGTACAAAAGTTGAATGAATTTTACTGGTTTGACTATTAAATGATTTAATTCGAGTTTCGTAGTTTTTAACCAAAAAATTTGGGGAAAAAATTGAAAAAATTGATAAAAATTGATAAAAATTGATACAACTTGATAAAAATTAAGAATAATCAATTTTTTATCAATTTTGTAAAATTTTTCCAATTTTGCCCATTTTTTTTCCAATTTTCCAAATTTTTCTCACCACAATTCAAAAATGGAGGAAATTTTGGCAAAAAATGAAAAAAATTGGAAAAAATTTAACAAAAACTGACAAAAATCAAGAGTAATCAATTTTTTTCCCAATTTTCCAAATTTTTCTCGACGATTTTAAAATTTTCCACATTTTATAAAACCTTCCTCACAATTTTTCTACCAACTCCCCAAAAACCTTCAATTTTTCTCAAATTTCCAAAATTTACTCAAACTAAACCCCATCCAATCACCACACACCACCTACAAAAAAAAATTCCACAAAATACTCTCCCAATCAGGGATTAATTTGAATAATTTCTATCGATTATCGATTTTTCTTATCGACTTTCAACAAAACGTAATAACCAATAACTAACATCTGATAAAGATTCTCCTAATCTTACATCAATACAACCTAAAAACCAAAACAATAATTATTACCCAGAATCCACCAACCCCTAAATTCACAGAACCACGTTACATTCGATTTTTCTAAGATCTACTCTAATTCCCCCAACACGCCATCTTTGCTGAATAATCGTTTTCTGGACAACGCCGTTGCTATTTATTATACAACACGCTTGACAAATACCGGTAGCCAACACGGTACACAAAAGACGTAAAAAGAAAACATGCAATATCGTGCTATGACTCAACACAAATCTCTGGGCGAAAATCTGTCTCGAAATATTTGCATGAATTAAACGCGATCGCTCATTTGTTTTGCTTTAAGTCAAAATTATTGACGAAACTGTCACTTTCGATAATTTTAAGTATCTTGTCTTTACATCTTGGTAAATAAACTTAACGTCTTAATCTGGTAATAAGTCATTTTTCATATTGCAGTCTGCTTTTGTAAATATATTAATATTGATCTTATTTAAATTTACTCTTTAAGAAGAAGAAAAAATGGATTATTTTTATTTTTTATTTTTTAAAGGTATTAAGGTTTAGTTTTTTGGATATAACGCTGTAATAGATGATTTATGGTCAGTTGTAGCGTTGTCATCTTGTTAAATGAGGTTTCAACTACGGAATCTTAATTTTTTTCTGGTTTTTTTTCCCACGAAAATCACTTCGTGAAAAACACGTTGCAAAATAAAGCCTCGTATTGTATCAGTAAAATCTTACTTGACAGACGTGGCATGTATAAGTTAAGTTAAGCAAGCTGTCAACCTCCTTTTTTCACAGATTTTATTCTTGTTGTTGTTGGTGTTTTTTTTTTTTTTTTTTTTTTGGAGAAACCTTTTTTGTAATTTTGTGGTTAAAAAAACTGTGCACTGAGATGACTTGAATTTTTGTGAAAAATAAAAATTGGTGTTAACGAGGATAAAGTTGGATGGTGGATGTTGATGAGTAAAAAATGTTGCAGAAAAGAGTTAAAATATTATTTATTTATTTTTTTTTGAATTTATTGATTTTGGGTTTTTAAAGAATAAAAATTATCCTGTGACGTTTTACACAATTTAAAACTGCAATAAGACATTATTGTTCATATCTAGTACAATAAATAAGACATCAAAAGATGTGAAAATTCTAAGTCAACATCTACAAAAAAAACAATTTTTCACAATTTTTCACAATTTTTCAAAATAAAGTAAATACCTAAAAATACACACTGTTGACTACAGTTATTGCCAAACATCATACAATACTATACGAACTCCTATTATTGCAAAACGAACACTACTAAGTGTAGAGTAAATTAATTACAGCGATGATATATAACTTTTGCGGACTGCTTCTAATTTCCTCTCTGGTCATTTACACAACGATCGTATGTCTTCATCAACAGCTTGTAAAAAAAGCTTTAACAACTCACAACTGCAACGTCAAGTCTCTATTCTACGACACAGCATGTGTGTGTGTGCGGAACGATGTTTAAACATCAAAGGAAAAGGTTAATTTTTTTTCCTTTTCACCTGTGACTAAATTATTTACATGTTGCAATTTTTTTTTCTACTTTTGTTTTTTGGGTTGGTTTTTATGAATGCGTGGGATGTAGAAAGTTGTAGGCTTAAAGCAATTACCAGTAAAAACATGAAACGCGGAGTGATCATCGTAAAACCTTCATTTAGTACTTTGATTAGTGTGATAGGATCAGTTAGGCGTTTGGGTTAGGCTTTGAGAGAAAAGGGGAGTGAAGGAGGTAAAAATACCTGATCAATAAAATGGAAAAACGTAAGTCACAAAAAGGAGAAAAATACCCAAAAAAAAAATTTTTTTTTTTTGTAAAGCCTAAGGTAAATAAATTTTAGTTTTTGTAGATTAAATTTTTATGTCAATTTGAAAGAAAATTTTTATGTATGTTTGTTTATTTTATTTTTTGCCAAAGGTGTGGTGTTATTTTTAGCTAATGCCAAACTGTAGACGCGTAAAAGGATTTATTGATGTCCCTTTCCAGGGATTTACAGTTTCCAGGTGGAATTTTTTTCTCTCTTTCTTTAAGGGGTCGTGTCTTTGCTTGGTTGTTGTGTGCGTGTGTTTACGTCTCTAAGGAATTTTTGGATCACGTAATCTGTTTCAAAAAGAAAATTGTCTCAAAAAGTTATGAAAAGATAACACTAAAAAAATGAAAGAGATAAAAAAATATCTTTAGATATCTCTGGAGACCCTTTTTTATTTATCTCTTCAACTAAATAATTTACTTTATTGTTTTTTAATGTGTTTTAATGAAATATTTAACACCGTTAGGTCAAAGAAACAATTTAAATTGATTCAGAGTTTTTAAACTTGTCACAAAAATACATGTCAACAAACTCTAGAAGAAAAAAAAAACATTTTATGTCAATAAGCAAACCTGATGGCGAAGACGCTTTAGGTTACAATGTGTGCACATTAAATAAACATTTGGAACGGGTCAGTTTTTTTTTTTTAGGTTTGTATTATGATTCATACGTGTGCGTGCAACTCAGCTCAAGAGGGCTCATTGAACGGGAGAAAAGCTCATGTAGAACTCCAATTGGAAACAGAACAGCAATATGAAACAGCCCCGAGAAAAACATAAGGTAGCTTCCACTGCACAGCTGTCATGCTTTGCATGCAGCCAACGTTCGGAGAAAAGTGAGGGGGCATGGCGGAGAGATATGTATTATTTTTGTTCTTTTTTTGTGTTTTATATTTTGTATGTTCATTTATACTACAATTTGCTTACGGTTATGGAAATGGTTGTTTTTTGTTGTTTCTAGTTTGATGACGAAGTTTGTAAAGTCGATAAAGTTTTTTTTGTGAAATTTATTGTATTCCGTAGATAGATATTCAAATTTAAGAGAAATAGGCTACCGTAGTTTTGAGAATTGGTGACGTCATTGTTGAGTTTGAAAGTCATCGTTGAGTTTCAAGATGGCGTGATTGTTACCGTGTGTGGGTTTATTCCGAGGAGTGTAACTCGTTTACAGGTGAGAATTTTCTAGGTTTGTTTAATCTCATGTCTTCTCCTTAAAGTCTCGATCGAATTTCTTACCTTCACACAAAATTTTGACTTCTCAACAAACTTTTAAATTATCTTTGAATAAAAAATCGAGTTTTTTCTGCGGTTTTTGTCAGGAAAAAGTGAAGGTAAGAATAAGTCAATGAAAAGATTTTCATCAAAAACAAATCTTTTCATTTCAATACAGGAAATAAATCGAAAGAGTTGCACGACAAAAAAAAACCATTTCTCTCAAGCAGAAAAACGAATTTGAAATCGTCAATCAACTCAATAAAATGCCTTCCATCAAAAAACCCCCTTTTTTATTTCTCAACTACAAAAATAAAATCCTGGAATAGAAAAACGACAAGAAAAAAAAAAGCTTATTTAACTCTTTCAGCTCAATTTTAAATATAGATTTTTTTTTTCTCCCTCTGCGGTTTCGCGAACGTCGTAATTGACTTATCAAAAAAATATGGTGGAATTGACAAATTTATTGTTGGAAGATTTCGATTTTTATTCGACAATTTTTTTGTGTGTGTTAATAATACCAAAAAAAATTGTCATTTTTCCATCTTCACACTTCACACGTCATTGCCGTATCATCTGACGTACAAACTTACAACACCCCGGGTCGATTGTTGCGAGTTTGTTATCACACTCATGCATGACGGATTACACATTACTGTAAACACGCAGTCAATTGGAAAATAATAAAAGCAACACATTCCAATCTTTGTGAAAACTCAAACCCTTACTCGACTGAGTTTTCAAATTTTCAAATTTTTACAAATTCTCAACTTCACCTTTGTTTATCTGTTCTTAAAATATTCTTTACTATTGAACATTACATTTTTACCACGTTTGTTTTATAATTCCGAGTGAAGTGAGTAAACCTTTCAATTCACTCGTGTATTTGAGTGTGTTTTGAAACAGTGTCCTTGTCATTTTCAATTCATCCTAGCACGTCTTGGTGGAAGTGTAATTGCTCCCTAGGCGAGCTGACAACTCCGATGTGAGTGCGTGTGTGTGTGGGGAAGGGAGAGAAGTGGATCTAACAGACAGAGTTAAGGTTTTTTTTTTTTTTTTTTATTTGGAGAGGTTTTTCTGTGTTAATGAATAAAAATCCACCGTTAATATTGACTTTAGGTTATCCTCTTTTTGTTCTTGGGTTAAGTGAGGAGCAATATTTGGATTTGGAGTGGATGTCAAAAGTTTGTTTTAATTTTAGGTTAGGTTGATTGAAAGGGAATTTTTTATGAGTTAGAGAAAATTATTTATGTTTTTTAAAATTTATTCATAATTTGTTTACGCCTATCTAAAAAAAATTTTGTACCTGTTTTTTAATTTTTTAACCAAAATATATAATTTCGTGATATTTCTTGGTAACGTAATAACAAAGTACGCAGTATTAAATTTGTTTATTTTTAGTTATATTAAAATTTATAAATTCCAACTATGTAATTTTGTTACAAGATTATTGCTTGGACGTGGTTTTTTTTTTTTTTAATAACAAAACATTTTTTTCTCGCAATAATCTCGCAACGCGAGACTTGCGAGACATTGATCAATGGCGGATGATGTAGGTGAGTGAAGTGAACAATTTACCAAACCTAACCTTGTACATTGTTTTTTTTACTCAAAAAAACAACAGGAGAAAAAAGTGTTATTCAATATTCAATTTTTTAAATTCATTCGTTGTCACTTGTACAAATATCCAATAGCAATTTCTTCTTTATTTTATATAGACTGTTTTTTGCTGTTTGGGGACGAGAATCTGCACCGTGAATAAGACGAGGAAAACAGTTGCAGTACAAGTAAGTAGATGACGAAGTAATTTATATAAAATTTCGGGTGGGAGTAACACGGTTACATAAACTTATCTGGTTTAAGAAGGTGTATCTTTGTAGGTTGTTTATAAATATTTTTAAGACGAAAATTACGTATTGGAAAATTGATTTGGGTGTAATGCGCGTGTTGTAGAAATTTTTTCTATATATGTTTAGTATTTTTTTTGGGGGGTGGGGTGAAATTGGAGTATTGAGATTATTTATTTTTTGAGGGGTGGAATAATGAGTTTTAGGAAATTTTGATTTTTTACTTACAGCGTTGGACCTTTTTTTTTTTGAAGAAAATTGATATTTTTTGTGTGGTTAAAAAATTTAGTTTTTGTTGACAGAAATTGGTTTTTGTTAAAAATAAATATGATGTTTGGTAGTAATAGTGGTTTGTGCATTAGGAAAAAATTTAGTGATTTCTTCTTTTTTTGCCTAAAAATTTGATTTCAGAGAATTTTAGTTTTTAGTTTAAAAAATTTAATTTTGTTGTAAATTGATTAAAGAACTTGACTTATTGATTTAAAAGAAATTATATTTTGGGACAAAATTAGTTTTTGAACATAATCAATTTATCTGATCAGTTTTTGACCAAATTTTTTGAGACTTTGATAATAAATTTTAATTTGAATAATATGGATTTTGGTTAAAAAAAATTCGGTTTTGTACAATTTTAGTTCTTAATTATTAATCACTAATTCTTAACCCACAATTCTTCAAAAAAATTTCACTTCCTCAAAATTAAAAAATTTATACAAACAAATTTACCAACCAAAAACACACTTTTTACAAGAAACAAAAATTTTATACTCCACAATTACAATTTTCACCCTAACGTTCTCTAACCTCAATTTCATCATTTCTTCACTGGATTCTACTTTGCACCCAACCAACTGAAACAAGATACTTTTTAAACTTAAGCTTATCGTTAAACTACACACACTCTATCAACGTAATAAACACAGCTACCACAACAAGTTCTAAGGAAAACCTCGATAATTCGTGACTATGGATTACATCCTATATCAGGTTACTGACAGGCTGAAAATTTAAACTCCCGCTTCCCCCTTATTTTTCTTAGAAATTTCCTCACAAACTCTACTTTTTATTATTATTTAATGTATTTTGTTTTTTGTTTAACAAAAAAAATGGTGGAAAAAAATGTCAGGTTGTTGAGTAGAAAACGATTGCGCAAAACGAAAAATTTTTGTTGTTTATTTATTATTGTTGTTTTTTTCCATGAAAAAAATCATTAAATATTAAAAAAAAATTAAGTAAACAAGAATTTATCTCAGAAATTTCGTGCGAAATGTAAAAATGGATTTTAAATTTTAAATGTCGACAAAAAAATAAGATGGCGTGTAATTTAATTAATAATATAATGTAAGTGTAAATTTAACAAGAATGAAGAAAAAAATAAACTTAAGTAAACACGACATCGAGTAAATCAATTTCGTGGAATTTTAATATAAAAAAGCGAAATTTTCGAAATTATTGAATACAAAAATTTCTTGGAAAACGAATTTTTTTTTTCTCCACTTGCTTTTTAATCGTCAAAAAACATTTCGTGATAGAAGGTTGGTTTAGTGTAAAACGTATTTCAATAATTTTTTTTGGTTTTATAATTTTTTAGATATTTTTTAGATATTTTTTTTAATATTAATAAGTAAATAAAAAATAAATAGTTGTTTTCTCGTCGTTTTACAAAGATAAAAAGTCTGGTGAAATTCGATAATGATTTCCGTGAATGGCGTTTTGAGCAAACAGGAGTTTGAGGATAATTTATACGCGTGTTATTTTGAAAAGAAACGGTTATTTTAGTTCGCACGTTGAGTGTGTTACGTAGTTGTGGAGGTTTGAACCTCGTTGTGACGACATTGAAAGGGTTGAGAAGGCGGGTATTATTGATGTTATTTTTTTAATGGTAAAAATTCGTTTAAAGGTGGACTAGGATTAGATTGTAAGGGTAGTTTGTTATTTTTAAACTCGGTTTTTGGTGGTGGTTGTCAGGTTAAAAAAATTGTTTTTAAAGTGAGGATGTTAAAAATAAAATTTTTTGGGGTGTGAAATTTACGTTTTAAGGAAGTTTGACACTTTTTTACGGTGGAAAAGGTGAAATTTATGAGATAAAATATTTGTTTTGTGATATTTAGTAATGTCGTTACAACGAGGTTCGAGTTGTACGTTGTAGAAAAGTGTTAGAAATTTAGAAATTGAAATTTTTGGCATCAAATTGGCTAAAAATTTAGGTCTAAAAATTTTTAAAATCTTAGATTTTTGACTAATATCAGCTTAAAGTGTTTTGTAGCAATGTTATTACAACGAGGTTCGAATTTGATTTTGTTCAAAAATGGTGTTGAACTGGCCAAAAATTTTCAAATTTTAAATCATCACAACGCATCATTTACCAATGTCGTTATAACGAGATGTGAGTTACAAATTACACCAAAAAAAACCAAAATTTGAGTTTAAAAATTTTGAAATATTAAATTACCGTAACTCGTCACTCAGCAACGTCATTACAACAAAGTTCGAATTACAAATAACACAAAAAATCCAAAAATTGGCGTTGAATTTCATAAAATTCTAAAATTTAAAAATTTCCCTTAACGTGAAAAATTCCCTCTAACCTTCAAACCCTTTCTAAACCACCTTTCTTATACCGAGGCTCAACTTTCCCAAAAGACATTAAAGCATAAATTTTACGCTCTAAATTTTATTACAACTCCCTACTACTTTAAAAAATTATCCACAACAACAAGGCTCAACCAACACAACACCAACCCATTAAAACCCCAAAATTTCACCTACACCATTCCCCACTTTAAAAAAAACCCACTCTACAACAAGATTCCAGCAAAAAAAAAACCTCTAAACGCCAAAAAATCCTCCTCCTATTTACGCGCCAAATTTATCACCAAACACGTCATCAGTTGAATTATCCATTTTCCACTCCGCATACAAAACAAAACCCAAACCTAAGACGATATCACCACACACCAAACTCACTAAACACCTTAAACATTTTCTACAACACTACCTGTACACCAAAACCCAATCCTACACACCTCAAGTATTGATTAGTAAACAGCAAATGGCTCTTACCTTGAATGATGACAGCCACAAAGACGCATGCAGGTAACAACCGAACTGGCTTATTCATCTTACTACTGCAAATCCACACATTGGCAAGGAAGAACGCTCATTGCCTTTTTTGTGAGCTTTGCGCCTTTGGATTTAAAACCCGGAGTTGGAAAAATGAGAGCGCGGTTGTGGTTTTCTCGACTTCGCTCTTTCTCGTGTGTGTGTGGTGCGTGTGTGTATGTGTGTGTGTATCCAGTCGACGCTTGGCTGTCTGCTCGCGAAATGCAGCGACGGAGCATCCAGCTGAGATGTGGTGCGGAGAGTTGCCGCTAGGGTTTGTTGGTGTATGGAGGCAAGTTGGAGATTTAAAGGAAGGGAGGTTGGTTTGGTTAGGAGGGTGAGGGTGAAGGAGGTTTTGTTTTTGTTTTTTTGGGGTGGATTGTTTTGTTGTTGGTGGTGGTGGGAGATAAAAAGGTGAAGGGTTGATGTTGAGTTTGGGGTGGTGTTTTTGTTGGTTTTTTTTTTTAAAGGGAGGTTAGATTTGGGATTGGTTGGTTGGAAAATTTGGTGGTGGTTGGGTAGTTTGCGTTCGGTGTTAATTTTTAGGTTTTGAAGGTGTTTATTTTTTGTGGTGAGGGTGTGTGGATTTTAAGCTGCTTTTTTTTTTAGGGTAAAATTGATTGGTTTTTAGTGAAAATTTTTGTGAATTGTGGATCAAGTGATTGAATTTTTGACAAAAATTTATCAAATTTGTCTTTTTTTTCTTTTTTTAAAGCAAAATTCTACATTTTCTAAAGAAAATTGTTAATTTTTCATTCTAAAATTAAAAATTTTAAGAAATCGGAAAATTTGTCAACTGTTAACCAAATTGACACTTCACTGAAAATTTTTTGGTTGAAAATGAGCATTTTTTAAATTTTAAAGTGATGGTGAGAATTGAAAACTGTTTATTTTGAATCTAAAAACGAGGTTAACTTTGAGTTTTCAATTCTCATCACCACTTTAAAATTTAAAAAAATGCTCATTTTCACTCATAAAACTAGATTTCCAACCCAAATATCAAAATTTCCAACTCAAAAATCCAAATTTCCAATCTAACATCACCAAACTGCCAACCAAACACGTCACAAAACGCAACCCAAAACTCTCAATTTTTAATCTCCAACCTAAAAATTTCTACCAAAAAAAAATTACCAAATACCAACCTAAATATCACACACAAAACCAAACCAAAACTCACAACTCCAATTCCCTCCAACAAACCCAACATCCACCTCTTCCTTACCCTCCTCCTACTTCTACCTCCAACTACCCATGACGCGTTTTAGAAATTAGATTATGCAAATACACCCCTCTTTTTATTTTTACTCCAAACCCTCCATTTTTTTCCTCCTTACGGTTGTTTATTCCTCACTAGAACCGAACATTGTGCCGTCTCTCATATCCGATGGCTGATTTGGAGACTGTGTTTCATTTGAAGGCAACCTAATTACAGCAGATGCTACGTTGTGCATTTCATCAGATTCGCGTTCCCCGACTAAACCCAATAAAACGATAGATGGAACACCAGACTGTGCAGTTTGACACACTGCGTTGCATGCCTGTCAATACTTTTTTTTTTGCTCTCACCTTGTTTTGCAAATTTTTTTTTTTTTGGTTTGTAAAGAAATTTTTTTTTGTTTTTTTGTTTTTTTTTAATGTTGAAGAAAAATAGAGTTGTTGCAAAAGAGGAAAATATTTACGTCGAAGGAGTTTATTTCGTGTGTTGTTTTGTTTTGTGGAATAATAGCCGTGGGTTGTTGTGTTTTGGAGTAAAAAGAGATGATGGGGAGAGGGAAAGGGGAGTTGAGTAGGATTTAAATAAATTTTGGGTAAGATGAGTTGTGGAAATTTTTTTTTGTGTGGAGATGTGGGTAGGATTTTTTGTTGTTGTTGTTGTTTCTTAGAACGGAGATTTTATTTTTTGGTGAGTTTGGTTTTTTGGTGATAAATTGGGATTTTTGAAGTGAAAATTGTGGTTTTGGGCATTTGTAGGACGATTTTGAAAATTTGAGTTTTTATTTAATTTTTTAATGTGTGATTAATTATTTTCGCTGTGATTTTTATTTTTCCAGTTAAAAATTTCTAAAGTTACTACATTGTTTTAGATCTGAAAATAACAATTTTTTTTAAAAAAATTTTTTGAAAATTTTCCCAAACTTTTCCCATTTTTTTCCCAATTTTTTCCCATTTATGTCCCATTTTTTTCCCAATTTTTTCCCATTTATGTCCCATTTTTTTCCCATTTTTTTCCCATTTTTTTGCCCATTTTTTTTTTCCTTTTTTTTCCCATTTTTTTTTTCCTTTTTTTTTCCAATTTTTTTCCATTTGTTACTAGAAATTTCCATTTTTCAATTTTTGACTCTCAAAACCCCAATTCACCAAAATTTAAACCAAATCCTTCATTGCAAAAATTTCCCAAAAAAACCCAATTTTTTTCCCCAAATTCCAAAATTTTTCAACCTCACTTTCACCTAACCAATCACTTCCACAACACCCCACATCCCTCCAACACCAAAAATCCACCAAAAACCAAAACACCAAAATTTCAACCCACCATCACTCACTTCAACCAACCCCACAACCCTCCACCAACCCCAAATCCTCCCTCCCTAATCCAACCCAAAATAACTCCAAAATACCTATTTACCAAAACACGAAAAAGACAGAAAAAAATGAAGACAAAAAAGGTGCCAATCTCAGCACGAGCACAAAACACTTGCTGCAACCTGCAGGGTTGCATGCCCTTGGTGCTGAGCTGTAGCGCCGTAAAGATTTTCATGCAAATTCTCAGTTGGATAGGCTGCTAGTGAGAGCTTCAATGCTTCACTCAAGGAACAGATTGGAATGCGAACGCAGTACCAGGGCAGCAATAACTTGCCCGGAGCCGTTTCTTCCCCCTTACCGCCACCTTTTCTGCCTCGTGATTGGTTGCCAAGGAAACGCCTACTGCCTCATCACTGCCCCCTTGCATTGTAAGTCATAAACGAGTCTGTGCGGAGAAGAAGCTTTTGGAGGAAAACACCGAGCAATTACTGCCCTAGAGACCCAATTGCACGCGTTATAGTAGCGGTTTATAGTATCAAAAGAGTGTACAAAAGAAGCGTCGTGATATCCGCGTGTAACTGCCAATTGCTAATCTAATTTAACTCTGTGGGTGGCTGTTTCATCACTGTTTTAAAATGAATTTTGGTGTTTTTTTGTTGGTTTTTTTTTTTTACATATGTGGTGTTGCTTTAAAAAAAATTTTTGGTGTTTTGGTTAATTTTGTTTTTGGGGAGAGGGGAAGTGGGTTGGGGGTGTTTGAGAGATGGGTTGTGGGATTGGAATAAAATTTGGTAGAAAAATTTTGGGTTTTGGTAAGTTGTGGATTTGATGAAAAAAACTGGTTTTTGGTGAAAAAAAATTGGTTTTTGGTGAAAAAATTTTGGGTTTTGGTAAGTTGTGGATTTGATGAAAAAAATTGATTTTTGTGAAAAAAAAGTTGGTTTTTGGTGAAAAAAAATTGGTTTTTGGTGAAAAAAAAGTTGGTTTTTGGTGAAAAAAAATTGGGTTTTGGTAAGTTGTGGATTTGATGAAAAAAATTGATTTTTGTGAGGAAAAAAAAAATTGGTTTTTGGTGAAAAAAAATTGATTTTTGACAACGTACAATTATGTTTTTGGTTAGCACAACTCTAATCGTCATTAAAAAATCTGAATTATTGATTTTTAAAACCGTCATTTAGCATATTTTTTAACTTATGCTATTTTTAGCTTGCTAGTTAAAAAATATAGATTTTTATTTAGTTACAAAGAAAAAACATTTTCTTTAAAAAACACCAACCAAAAAAAATTTACAAAATTACAAAATTACAAAATTAATTTATATCATATACAAAAACACAATTTTCTTCTAATTAACTCACCACACCCAAAAAACACAAATTCTTTGCATGGTCAAAACAAATTTGATTTTTCCAGCAAAAATTTTATTTCTCTTGTTTTCACTTGAAAATATTTTTATTCCAGACTTAGAAAAACTAACCCCACTAAAAAAATCCAGCAATTTTATTATTATCATCTTATCTCTTAGCCACAGCCTTCCAAACACTCAAGCAGACGATACAAATACCATAAATTCTTGCGATATTTTGTATATTAAAATTCAAACTCTGTTTTTCCTCTCAAGAAAAATACATTTGAAAAAAAAATTGTAGTTATGCATAACATATAAAATAGCTAGAAGATAATCTCGAGATAATTTTTTCTTTGTTTTTTTTATTATTTTTAAAGATGGAGGCGGAGTTGTGTATTTTGGCTCGTTCGCTATGAATTGGGTAACATAAAAGAACGGTATGAAATAAGCAATGCGTTTTCAAATGGGAAAATGTATCTGTTGAGAAGTTCATGTAATGTCTTTTGCAGCGTCGAAAAACTGTTATTTCTTTTTTATTTTTTTGGTTTTTTCGGTTCTTTTTGGATATAATGGATTCTTTTTTTATGTAGGTCATTGTAGGTTCTTTTCAAGCGTGGATAAGATGTTTTGGTTTTTGGGTTTGAGTTACGGAATGGGGTAAAGGAATTTGGGATTGGGTGAAGTTTTTGTAGTGATTAAGATGGAGTTGATGAGGATGGGTTGGAGAGTAGTGGAGGTTTGGTTGAGGAGTAAGGTGATTTTGGTTCTTAATTTAGTGTTTTTTGTTAGAGATTGTTGGGTTTTTTAAAGCAAAAATTTTATCTTTTACACCAAAAGTTTGATTTTTTGCATCAAAAATTAGATTTTTTGCATCAAAAATGTGATTTTTTGCATCAAAAATGTGATTTTTTGTATCAAAAATGTGATTTTTTGCGCCAAAAATATGATTTTTTGCACCAAAAATATGATTCTTAGCACCAAAACTTGGTATTTTGCACCAAAAATTGATTTTTGTACAGAAAATTTGAATATTGGAAGCAAAAAATTTACAGTTTGCATTATAATATTTGCCTTCTGCAATAAAAATTTGCAAATTGTTGTTGCAAGAACCAAATTTTTTGTTCCAAAAATCCAATTTCTGGTGCATTTACTGAACCAAAAATTTCCTCTTTTTGGGATCAAAATTTGATGTCATTGAATCAAAAATTCACACCTAAAAACAAAATCGACTACTTACGTCAAAAAAAAATTTTTTGGTGTTTAATTAAAACTTTACACTTTAAACTTTCTCATTTAGCAAATAACAATATTTTTTTCTTCTTTAAGAAACTCAAAAACTCTTAAATTTGAAGATAAAAATTGAGTAAATTATGCTGATGACTAATGCTAGAACAAATACTATAAATTTTATAGCTTTTTGTTCATTTTTTCCTTTAAGAAATTATACCTAGTTTAAAGAGAAAAGATTAATATGTAACGATAAAAATGATAAATAAGCTGCCAGCTAATGTGCTTAAGCAAATAAAAAGAATTTCGAGGCTAGTGTGTAGTCTCTAGTGTATAATTCGGTTTATCTAATTAATTCACAAGGCCGAGGAATGAATAAAAATTTTGTGATTACGATGCAATTCCACTTTTGAGAAAAGATTTTCTGTCACGAGTTTTAACAAGAATATTTAAAGGATTACTCCAGATTAATTCTATTCTCTGACTACCAAAATTTGTTTATATAGTGATTAAAATTCATAATAAGAGCAATTTTTAAAGCTAAGTGCTAAGTCTGTTGTAATTTTGAGAGTAAGTGACGTCATTGTTGAGTTACTCAACGTCATCGTTGATTTTCATCATGGCGTACACACGTGTGAAGTTTATTATTAACAGTTTAAAATTGGAATTTTTAAATAAACTTTAAGTAAACTCAATAGGTATACTTGAATTACAAGTAAAAATTTTAAAATTTCATTTCATTTTTAAACCTTAAAAACTTGTTTTTCTCATTACAATCCAAACAAAAGATTGTCATTAAACTTTAAATTTTCAATTTAAGCCATATAAATATTTATTCACTATTAATAACTTCACCATCACTGCACACCCAAAAAAAAAGACTAAATCTGTCACAAACAATGTCAAAAAATGGCGACCCGGATATGGTCCCATATGTTTTGACAGACACTGTATCTTGTCACCAGGTGGCGAGGTCCTTAGGGGTAGGTTGATAGGCCCAGTCGGATGACCACGCACACTTGGCATCTCGCCAAGAGACCACACATCAATAGTTACTTGTTATCAGAACAAGTTGAGTGTAACTTATTAATAACCCTAATTTTTTGTGCCACAAAACTAAATGTAAATACACACTGCACACAAAATTTTTCCCCTTCACCCACGAAGTGGCAAAAATCAATAAGACATAAAAAAAAGAAGAAAAGAACGTAAAACTCTAATGATTCTTTTGTCTGAGGAGTTTAATCTTCCCTGGTCATCGGAGAGAGGATAGCTTTGTCTTTATACTTTGTTGTGCCATTGTCTACAACATGACTAGAGAAGAGAAGGAACACTTACAGCAACTGATAAACGATAAAGCAGAGCTAGATACTGAAAACGAGTCTTGGGTTTGTAATGATGAAAAAAGAAGATGATGTTATGTGAAATGAGATAGCCTTATGTAATTCTTTATATTTTTTTGGGCAATAGTCATACGTAATCATAAAATTTTTTTTGGGAATGGTTGTGAAAAAGGAGAGAGAGAAAAAATGTTCAACACAAGTTTACAACTTTTCCATACTGCTCGTGGGTTCATTAATAAATAAACAAGCATAACCACAATTTCTTTTGGAGGAGAATTTCTGTTGCGGAGAAATGGCAAGAAACTCATATCAGAGACTAAATATAAAAGCTATCTTCCACTTTCATAACTTTTCTATTATTATTTCGACTGTAATAAATGGAAACGATGAACTGGGAAAAAGGAGAGATTGTAAAAACAGTAAAAGTGAGGTTGTTTTTGATGTTTGTTTTGGGAGGAGTTGGGGAAGTAATTTTGAGTAAAATCGTTTAAAAAAGCATAAAAAAAGTTTATGTTTTGGTGAAGGTGTTGCTTGTGTTTGAAAATTTTGTTTTGGAAGTTTTAGAATCTTGTTTAAGACTATGGTGAGATTTTGATCAGTGGAGATATTGGAAAATTTGTTGAAAATTTTTTGGACATTGCAAATATTTGTCAATATTTTAATATGATGAAAAGTTTAGACAACTTTTAAGACGATTTTCAACATAATTTGTTGGAAATTTGTTGAAAATATCAGAAATTCTTAGAAATTTCTAATTTTTCAACTTATTGAAATATTGGTAATTGGTTAAAATTTATCAAAAACTTTGCAATAAATTGTTAATCATAACCCAAACATTTAAAAAACAGTTTAAAAACTATGCATATTACTAACTTACTAAATTACGATATCTAATTCTTAAAAACAAAAACCCAACACTAAAAACCTTTAAGAGAAAAAATTGATGACAAGTCTTTTCCCACAAAACGGAAACATATTCCGAAAATATCAAATTACGAGATATTTTACAAGCAAAAAAAAAACACCACACAACGTCCGTTTTCCAAGACTAGACTTAATTTTTTTTCCCTACCCTCTTTTTTTTCTACGAGAAGACATTTATTTTGCCAAAAAAGATATCATTGCAATTTCTTTTCGCGAGTTTCACGTTAAAAACGAGCGCAGATTTTTCAACTTTTCAACAACTTTTACAAAATATAACATTTAAAGTTACACTAAAACCCAAAAACAAATATGTAAAAACTTTTTTGAAGAATTTTTAAAAAAATTAAAAGAACTCCAAATTACAGCAGAAATAGTAAAAGCATAATCAAATTTGATGGGCGTTGCTCCGGTAAAGTCAGGGACGCTTCTAATGTCAAATTAATATCAACATAGTAATGCAATTTTGAAGACATTTTTATTTGGTGCCTTGTATATAATTATGAAGTGGTAGGTGAGTTATGACACCTCAAGTACATTAGGACTGATTAGTTGAAGCTAACAAGTTAGCTCTGCTAATTAAACCACTTGGCTTCTTCTCTAGGGAAATGTGTTCAGAAGGTAAGTGTTGATAAAATGGCTGTGTTATATATTATTCTGTATTATAAAAATGTTGTTGGATGTTAGAAAAGTGTTATAAAAAATTGTAATGAATTGGTAAGTTAGGTTTAGGATGTTAAAATTGATGTAATTGTGAGTTATGTTGTATGTATTGATCTCGTTTGATGAGATTTTGTAGAGAATGTGGAAATCTCGTAGATTCTCGTTTGAATTAAGTGTGGTGTGGGAGTTTGTGATTTGGAGTTTGGTTTGAATTTTTATTGAGTTTTTGGTGTAAATTGTGATTTTTGAGGTTTAATTTTGTTCTCGTTGGATGAGATTAAAACGAGAAAGTCAAAATCTCGTGGATTTTGGTTTGAAATGTGGTATGGGAAATTTGTGATTTGGAATCTAATCTGCATTTTGACAAAAATTTTTGGTTTAGATTATGATTTTTCTACATTAATTTTTTTTCTCGTTGGATGAGATCAAAACGAGAAAATCCAAATCTCGTGAATTCCCGTTTAAAAATCTGGTATAAAACATTGTAACTTCGAATCTGATTTGAATTTTGATTGAATTTTTGACCAAAATAACCATTTTTCTCCTTTAATTTTGTTCTCGCACGACGAGATCAAAACGAGAAAACAGAAATCTCGTGAATTCCCGTTTAAAAATCTGATATAAAACATTATAACTTCGAGTCTAATTTGAATTTTGATTGAATTTTTGATCAAAATAACCATTTTTCTCCTTTAATTTTATTCTCGCACGACGAGATCAAAACGAGAAACTATCTCCAGAACTCTCGCTTAAAAATCTCGACTTAAAAATTTTTTTCTACATTTTTACAAATCGTTTTATTTCCTTAAACCAAATACCTTCTAAGCCTAAAAAACATTAGACTCGACTCGCAATCCTTTACAACTCGGTTCTAAATCCATTAGAAATACAGCGCGTTTGCCAATAAATCTTATCCCAAATCACCATCCATTGATTCGTTTCGTGCGACTGGAAATGTTTCTTTATTCGCTGACATGTGTAATATAACTGACGTTCGTCTTTCAACTTTCAACTGGGTGCCGGGAATAAAAGGTGTGCGTTTTATTTTAAATTTTTTACATTTATTTCGATCTCAACTTTGATTTATAGTTCCATACTAAAAACCAACATTGCAACAACGCAGTAATGGCGGTTAATCTTTGATGAATTAATACCGGATTTCTACATCCAGCGTCACGAGTGAGAAAAATCGGAATTAAAGCTTTAATAAAAAATTTTTTTTATAGTAGGTTGTTATAAAAATAAGTAATACACTCTTGGTTAATGGAAGCGGAGACATGTTATAAATAAAGTAACCACCAAAAGCGAGTGTAATCAATTTCTATTAAGACTCGTGATAAATAGGCCTGTTTTATGCAATGTAGGTTAAGTGTCCTTATATTTGAAGCGAAAGCCTGTACGTCCTGATAAAGTCCCTCGTTCACAACAAATCAATACTCAATGGTCAGTTAGGGTTTCTAGCGTTATTCTCAGCGGACGTTGCTAATTGCACACAATCAACCGCAGAATATTACCAATTGCCTACTAAAGAACCGAGTGACTAGGCTTAGTTTAGTTGGTCTTACGTGCTTTGGAAGAAAAATTTGTTATGATCTTTTGTTTGTTTGCTGATGAATTTTTTGGGTGAAGTTATTCGTGGTTTGTGATGGTGATCAAGGTTTAGTGATATATGTTAGACTGGTTTGGATTATTTTAGGGCTGTTTTTGTTATTGATGACCTATTTTAGAGTAAGATAGCTTGGGTTTAAAACATTGTTAGGCCGTATTTATTGATTATTTTTAGCCATTTTGACCATTTTCACGCCATTCTTTATCATTTTTAGGCCTTTTTGACCATTTTCAGGCCATTTTTGACCATTTTCAGGCCATTTTTAGATTATTTTTAGGCCTTTTTGACCATTTTCACGCCATTTTTGACCATTTTCACGTCATTTTTGACTATTTTCACGCCATTCTTAATCATTTTCAGGCCATTTTAGATCATTTTCAGGCCATTTTAGATCATTTTCAGGCCGTTTTGTAATATTTTAAGGCTATTTCAGACCACTCAGAGGCTATTATAGACTATTTTGAGCATATTTTTGGATATTTTAGCCCTGATGGATATGCTGCATCTGGCGTATATCATTTTTGAACTGTACAAACTTAGCTCTTTAATAATCCTACTGCTAAAAACAATTTTTTCACTGCGTAAGGCTAATTTATTATTGAAAATCTGTGCTCAATTACAATGCCCAAAACCACAAACTTACATTACTAACACTTGTTAAGCGAGCTGTGTCCAACTTTTTAGCCTAATTTAGGCAAAACTTCATTTTTGCATACTCACCATAGTCCACGCCATTCTTTTTGTGATGACTCTTAGTTCTATTTTTAGGCCCATTTGCAGCAATAACTCGTGCATTGAATGCCACGCTGACGTTTAATGTCGGAAAGTCTTTCTATTGGTTAGCCACTCAACCTTTTGCACTTCATATATTTCTTCAAATGGTGAAGAAGAGGCCAGGTCTAATACTTAGATAGATCGCGTGATTTATTGACTAATGTCTACCATAGATACTGGCTCAAGTCCCAAAAAGATTTGAACCAAACTGCTATAAATCTATCCCTTTTTTTTACAACCTTAAAAAAAATAATAAAAAAACTCCTCTTTTTATTTTATTCTATATTTTATTATTTCCTTTAAAGGAAATAAGTTGACTTTAACAAAATTTTTTAAATTTTTAAATTTTTAAATTTTTAAATTTTTAAATGAAAAATAAGTTTGAACAGGAATTTCATGACGAATTCAAATTACCGGTACTCCACCCTCAAATTGCGCACAAAAGATGGAAGCTGAACGTCATCCTTGGCTCACGCACTCAGGATGTGGTTTCTAATAGATTCTGAAATCCACCATTTCCGCGTCTTATGATAAGTTCCGATTTTTGAAACGTATAAACTTGGATCGATAGTAGCGCTCATTCAATCTCCGCCTATAGCTCTCTTTAACAAGGATATCCGACTGAAATAATAACTTATCCTGGGCGACGTTCATGGAGTTCTGGTTAAAAGATGCTTTTCATTAAAGATACGATTAGTGTCTGACAATGGTGTTATCTGGTGCAATTAAATACAGTTTTCACGTGGAATGAGTTTAGTTCACGTGTAAATGATTCTTTTCCCGGTTAAATTTTTCTGGTGCGTGAAAATTTATATTTCTTTTTAGATAGCTGCATTTCTCACGTGCCATAATTTCGGTTTTCGACGGTAATTTGTCGTGCTTTGTGCTGCTACGCTGAACTAATTTTTCACTGGGTGGTTAAATTCTTGATGTGATTTTGCGCGAAATCACGTGGTGGTTAAAGCTTGTTAACAAAAATCAAAATTTTGTAACTGTAACTCACTTTAAATTTAAGATACAAACTAGGTATTACTTCTTAATACATGATCCAAATCATCCGTATTAAATCCAATCCTTTTCTACTACAGTACACCAAATCTTCTTACGATGCAGTAACTTCAATTTTTTATCACAACCTCCAAATCGTCTCAACTTCATCCAATTCTGGTCACACTCAATTTATCTTATCAATATTCAATTTTCCCTAACCCAATCACACAACTCCGAACTACAAAGCATCTTTTAGTTACACATTTTTATTCATAACTCAGTTTTAGTAGAAAAATATTAAGTTACTCGCGCACTCTATCAACAAACATTTGGAACTGCAAATTTACCAACGCATATCGTTCTACATCTGGAAAATACTACGACGCAATTGAAGCACGTGAATACAAATTCGTGTGCACTCCGAGTGGAATCTCTAACTAGTAGCCCTATTAAACGCAGCGATGACGACGGGGAAAAGAATGGTGAATAAATGATATTGCACTTATCACGTGCGAAAATCTCAGGCCGAGGTTTACGTCGAGAGTTATCTTTAAATATCCTTGCATATGTATATTAAGGTAGAGTGGAATTGCCTCCGCGATGAGTGCCAACGTATAATTATCAAGTCGAGTTAATGCACGTTACGTATCTTCGCTCTCGTTTTATATCGTTTGACAACAATTTTGGGCATGTCTGTTTGAATATTCGGTGGAGTTGGACCTCGGTAGAGTGAAGAGCCTCGGTTGTAGGAAATTGTTTTTTAAGGATTGGGTGTTGGAATTTGGATGGTGGAGCTTTAGGTTTTCTTAGATTTTGGATTTTGGATTCTGGATTTTGTCCAATTTTGGGAATTTTTTCCTCCAATTTTTGGACTCTCCCTGATTTTTAGATTTTCTCTGATTTTTGGATTTTCTCTGATTTTGGAATTTTCTCTGATTTTCTCTGATTTTTTGATTTTGGATTCTGGATTTTGTCCAATTTTGGGAATTTTTTTCCTCCAATTTTAGGACTCTTCCTGATTTTTGGGATTTTCTCTGATTTCTGGATTTTCTCTGATTTCTGGATTTTCTCTGATTTTGGAGATTTTCTCTGATTTTTGGATTTTCTCTGATTTCTGGATTTTCTCTGATTCTTGGGATTTTCTCTGATTTTTGGGATTTTCTCTGATTTCTGTATGTGTTCCTTGATTTTCTCAGACAAGACATTTTGAATGTTTTGATGCTCGGGATATTAAAGTTGATCCAATAACAATTCTGAAATTTCTGATTTTTCAAAACAGTATTTCTGCAATTATTTTAATTCAAGATTTCAAAACTTTTGAAGAATTTAAAATTTCTTTTTTAAATTTCTAAAATTCTAATAACTTCTACCATATATACATTCAAACGATTAAAAATTCTAATAATTGATTTTACCAATTTCAAAACTTACTAAACAACAAAACATTCACTATTTACACATTATCCATTTTTAATACATCCAAACTAATTTCAATCACATTATACCAACTGCAAACACCACTGTCCACTCTCACTTCATAATTTACAACTAATTTCGACTTCAAACCCCGCAACCATTAAAACTTAACTCAAAGTCAATATTAACATGACTAAACTTCTCAAGAATAAATAAATTCACCATCTAAATAAAAAATTAGAAAAGTAACGGATTCTTCGGTGAAATGTGAAGAGGAAACTCCCGGTTGTCATTGAATAATCAGCGTTAGGATTTCATGAATATTTTTATGAAGCGCGGGGCATTCGGATTTACGTGTGACTTATTACACGTTTATTTTCATTTCCCTACAGATTTTAATGCAGATACATCAAAAATGTTAAATATTGCATCTTGCTAATCTCGAGCTGTATTATCAGTGACGTGTGCATTTAAAACTATTCATTGAAAATGTACACGCTAACTGCGTTCGCTGATAATGGAAAAGTTTGTAAATACAGAATCCGACCTCGTTATAACGAAGAGTGTTTAGTTTGTTTTTCGACGTAAAATTTTATTGTAAATAATTGTTTTTTGTGAAATAAAATAATATTGTTGAAGCGTGAACCTCGATATAACGAAATTTTGGTTCTGTGTGACCAAAAATTTTTTTTGTAATGAATTTTTTCAATTTTTCGAAATAAATAATAATTTTTGTGAAAAATTAAAATTTGTTCAAACTTCGAGGTTTGATTTTTACTACAAACAATTTACCTATAATTCCTTACGTAAATATTTTTCTTCCTTTTATTTACTGTATTTTGATCACTGCTTAAAAATTCTAGAAAAATTTCGTTATAACGAGGGATCATTCTTTGTTTTATTTGCGCATCATTTCAAAACAAGGAAAGGCGATTTTCTTGACCACGAAAAGCAAATCCGCTCGGTTAAGCCATAGGATTTAAAGATGCAATCAGTTATGGAATCGCAGTGTAAACGCGCGACTCGAGATAAAAGAAGATTAACCGTTTAACCGGGGATTAACCTCAGGTTGTGGTTAACGGTGGCTTTCACAAGATATCGAAATTGCGACGCTTTGTAGTAAATATGGCCGACCAATTATTCAACGTTGTTGGTTGTTTTGGGAAGGGATTAAGGCGAGAGATAATCTATCGAGATGGGTGTGAATATATTAAATATTTTACGTGACAGGAATTAGCATAAAACGAGGGTTTTAAGAGGATGAAAAAAATTTTTGTCAAAAGAGATCAGTCAAGAAAGGCTTTTAGGATGTTTTATATAAATTAAAAGCGTCGTTGCTGCGAGTAAAATTGAAATGAAAACGACAGCTGAGGGTGTGAATATTCATGATTTATAATTTTTCAATAAAAATTCTGTGAGAAAAAGTTGTCATTTTGGGGGATAAATAGAAAAGAAGAAATTTTGTTTAAGATTGTAAATTAATTTGCAGTGTTTTGGGATATTCAGATGTTGAAGGATTTTATTTTTGGTAAATTCGGGTAGGATATTTATTGATTTGTAGATTCTTAAATATTGAAATTCTGGATGTCGAATTTTTAAAATTTTATTGTGGGTTTTTAAGATTCAGAATGTAATTTCTAGTACTTGTGATTTAAGATAGTGATTTTAATTTTTCAGATTTGCTTTTGGAACTCCGTTTTGCTGATTTCTGAATTTCTTGGAAATTGCGAATTCTGAAGTGCAAGATGTGAAGACTCTGAAGGTAGGTTTTTGAATTTTTTTTTTAGATTATATTGCAGCACTTTGTTAATGAACTTTTGCCACTCGGTTGGATTTTGAATTTTGGTGATTTTGACATTCTTTTATCCGAGACTGAATTTTTGAATTTTTGGATTTTCAACTTCGAGATTTTTAAGATTTCAAATTTTTGGATTTTCAACTTCGAGATTTTGAAGATTTCAAATTTTTGGATTTTCAACTTCGAGATTTTGAAGATTTCAAATTTTTGGATTTTCAACTTCGAGATTTTGAAGATTTCAAATTTTTACTTTACCTGAAAAATATAAACGGTTGAAAGACACCTAAACAATTTAATTTTCAACAATTTTCACCGCAAACTCCCAGAATTCCATAACCCAAAATCTTTAATCGTCAACTTCAATTTTATTCCAAAATCTGCTTAATACAACAACAACAACCACAACAACAACCAAAACATACCTTTAATACCATCTAAATTACTAACGAAACTCACTAATCACATTCCCCAATTATTCATCAACTCCACCACGAATCCTTAAAAAAAATTATTACAAAAAAACCCAAAAGAACAGCGTTAAAAAGCCACTACTGAAACGAAAGAGGTCTCTAGAATATTCACTAGAGACTTCAACCAACGCAATCACCACGTTCTAGTTGCACACAATTGGCTTCAACTGGCTTTATAAAATTGTTCTTTCGTAGAGCTTCACTTATAACGAGTTGCAATGTCTTAAGGGACAGTGTCCCTGCTGTCAGATGAGGATTGGAGCCACGCAAGAGTGTCCCTTTTCAATCGTTATAACTCTAGCACCACACGAGGGGAGGGAGGGAAAAAGAAAGGTGAAAGAAAATTGTCCAACGCTGATGTATTAGTGAGTCCAAGGTAGAAATAAAGTTTGGAGGTAACGGTGATGTGATATATATGTGATATATATATCTGGCAAAGTGGGTATTGTAAAGGAAGAAGAAATTTTGGTGTAAATTGGATTTAGCAATGGAAGTAAATCACTTGGGTTTTATTTTTTTTCAGTTTTTGTTGGCAAAGTTTTTGTTGGTAATGGTTTTGAATTGTGAATATTTGTGTAATTTTGTTTGTATTTTTGTTGATGAAATTGCAAATAAAAAAATACTTTTTAATCGAAGTTTGCAGAATAATGTGGAAGATCAAGGTAAGTTACACTTTGCCAAGATTCAAGAAAGTTGGATAATTGAATAAATTGCTCGGAAAATAGGGAAGAAAAATGTACGACTTGCAAACCAATGAAAACTCAGTGAGTTGTTGGAAAAAAATTACTGAATTCAGAAAATTCTGTAGAAAATTACAATGTCTTGTCGTATAAAAAATTGAACACTTGCACAACATTTACAACAATCAAACAAAACTAAACCCAACCACTTAACACCAATATCTTCATCGTCTTTTCTCTTCCTTCCAAAAGAACGCAAAAGTGTTTATTAGGCCGAGAAGCGTAACGAACGCTATCTTCGGTAATAAATTGTACATAAACCAGATGGCAGTGAAAGCTAAGCAAGCAAACAGTATAATATTAAGACTTAGCTTTTCTATTGGTTAGTTTGTGAGCCGTGAAATTGGCAAGTGAAGCAAACTAATCACTCATTCTGTTCTCACTGATAAGGAATGATGGAAACACTCTTTGCTTAATGAATAAACATAAGCGGTTTGTTTTTAAGAAAAATAGTGAAGAATAAAAATAAAAGAAAAGGAAAAAGTTGTTTGAAGAGAGCAGCAACCTTTTCAACTGTACATACCAATCTAGAAGGGTTTGTTTGTGCTTGGCCAGGCGAGAATGCTTCGAATTAAAACTTTTTTCTTTTTGTATTCTTTTGTTCATTTTTTTCTACTTTTTGTCATCTTTGTAAATTTTAAGAGAGGTGAAGAAAGGTTGAAAATGATATAGGTAAATATTGTAAGAAGATAATTATTATAGTCAAGTGACCACACCAGTTGGATTTTATTTCTGGTTAGTTTGAGATTGGGAAAATTTTGTAATAACATTTGAAATTTTTGGTGTGTTTATTTTGTTGTGGTTGAATAAGATTTATAATGAAAATTTAAAGGGTTTGGTTTAAAGAGAAGGTTTTGATATGAAATATTGAAAGAATCAAAGTTATTGAGAAATAATTTATACGGAGTTAAAATATCAAAGATGAAATTTGGAAATTGTTGAAAAATAAGTTAGGTTTGTATGGTAATGATTGTAATCAGTTTGTAATCAGTGAACTAAAATATTGAAAATCGATTAAATTTTAAGAAATACATTCTGATAATATTGCGTTAAATTTAAAATTTAACCTAAAATATAAATTCTGTAAGCTGTTTTTGGTTGCTTTTTAGGAGATTTTAAACCTAAACTACCTCCATTTTTTGCTTTAAATTCAGGTGATTTATTGATTTCTTGACACAGCTCTTCATCTACTGCCATCTAGTGATACCAAACCAAACTAAGCGAATCTACAATCCCAATATTTCTTTTTCAACATCAATACTTAACAAAACAAAACAACTACAATTTAAAACCAAACTATTAAATCTCCATTAGACCACAAATATTAAATTTTATTTCTGATCACAACCAAAACACTACAACCTTAGTTTCAATCCAATTCACTAGATGGCACTACACTCACCATCCAAACCTCAATAATCAACAAAAAAATCACTGCCACCTTCAACTCAACAATAAACCTCCAATCAACCACCTCCATTTTGTTTTTTACTACCATCAACTAACTTTAAAATAAAATCTCAATACGAAAAAATTTTTTCTTGACAACATTTATTTATTTATTTGACAATCCTGACAACAAAAAACCCCCCAAAAATATTTTTTCCAATTTTTCTTGTCAATTTTTTAGGTCTATACTTACTCCTGTCCATTTCTCTATCCTCGAGCTTTCAGCCTCGATAAGTACTTTTGCTTTCATTGAAAAGAGAGAGAGAGGAGGAATGGAGGAAAAGCATTACTTGGACCAAACAATATCAAACGAGATAACACGATAAAATCAGTGCCGACTTTTCTGTTTGAGACTTACTTCAGGACTGGGGTATACAATAGAAAAAGTACTTTCTTATAAAAGATGCTTTAAAGTTCTGCACTTCTTCGGAAAATTGGTTTATCCCAATAGCGGAACATGTTTTTATACAATGCGTTTCCGCATTGGAAAGAAATTGTTGTTGTCGTCGTTTGGAATTTTCTATTTTTATATTTGTTGTTATCGAGTTATGTTGAAATTTTTTATTTTTTGTTATTTTGTTAGGAATTTTTCAAAAGATTGATGTGGGGTAGTTTGGAATTTTGAATGTAGATGGCGTGCGAGGTGACGTTGGGTGTTAAAGGTGAGTGATATTGTTTGTAGGGTTTTTGTTTAGGTTGATTTGCATGCTCATCACGGTATATTTTTTGGGGGGGTCGATTTAGGTGAAACTTAGTTAGAGGTATTTTCAGCCATTTTAGAAGAATATTTTTTTTTCCTTTTTTTTTTAAATTTAAGATTTTGTGAGTCTGGTAGAGGAAATAATGTTATTACGTGCGGAATCTGCAAAATTTAAAGTAAGTGCTACGTGAGAAAAAAAATTTAATGTAGTGGAAAAAAAAAGTAAAATGATGAGTAGTAACAGTTTTCGTTATTTGAAGCATAGTTTAACCAAATTTTCATGATATTTTCTAGAAAAAATGTTGTATTTCTATCAAATTATTGTTTCGTCAACTAAAAATAATGCAACGTAACGCAAGTAAAATTTTTAATTTCACTCCTTACAATTATTTCCATTAAAATTCCACAAAATTTCATTTTGTTCCATCTAAATTTCCTCTTCACTTATCTCCTACTTTTCCTCTTTCACTCCTTCTATCAATTCCCTTCCCACACCAAACAACAAACCAATTTTTCTTACAAACAACATCCTCAACACTTTAAAATCACCACATCACACAACTCCCAACCCAACCTCACTTCCACCAACTCCCAAAATCTCAAAACACAAACAACCAAATCAAACCCAATATTGTATTTTTCCAACAAAACCCAACCCATTTACATCCAAATCACAACCACCAAAAAATCACGTTAACACACCATTTACCCCCAACCCCCAAACCCCCAATCCTAATTTCTAACAAAACATCATCCATTTCATTCTCCACCAAACCAAACCAAACCAAATCAAATTTCAACCTAACAACATCATAGAAAATTTATCAAAAAGAAACACGATCATTGTTTACAATTTCTTTACTATTTCTCTATTTATGAGAATTCTCCAACTATCTATCTTAAGGAAATAACGGAGACAGAGCCATTTATACGCTGGGAGGTTATACAGTTGATTAAATCTTGTTGAAAGAATGTTATTTTTATTCTTGCGGAAAACCCAGCTCCATTACGTTAAAAGAAATATAGAAAAAGGATAAAAAATATAAAAGGAAAAGTTTTTGGAGGAAAGAGGATGGGAAGAAGAAAAGTGGGTCAACTTTAAGAAAAGGAAAATAGAAACATGCAATCCTCGAGTTAAATTAATCAACGCAAGAGAAACTCAATGAATAACGCGGGGTTCGTTAAGAACAATCATTAAAGTTGTGCTTTTTGGAGTTGGAGAAGCAGCGTTTTGTCTAATTTGGGAATAGAAGAAGTTTAGAAGAAGAATGAAGAATAAAAATAAGTTAGGAGAAAACGATTGCGTGTTTTGTTTTGTTGTTTGGTAGAGAGCAAAAGCCACTGGTTGAAAACCGCAGAGAACGTTCATTAATCAGTAAATTTTTGGTTTTTTATTTTTTGGTATTTGGGGATTTTTTTTTTTGGGGGGTGTTTGTAAGGTGGGGGTCGTGGTTAGAGTTCAAAGTAAAGAAGGGTGACCATGTTTTGTAATGGATTTTTGTTGTAGGGTTTTTGTTGGAGAGTGGAAATTGTTGCAAATGAAGGTTGGAGATTAAGAGTTGGTTGTTTTGGGATTAGAAAAGAGTTTATGGTAGGTTTTTAATGGAATAATGATTATGGTGTGGGAAATTGGTAGTTTGGGATTTAGAAAAAGTGTATTAAGTGGGGATTTTTAGTGTAATTAGGTTGGTGAATTAGATGTTGTGTAATTAAAATTTAAAAATTAGTTTTGTAAACGAGTTTTTATATTGAAATTTTTGATGAAGTATAGTAATAATTGAGAAATTTGTTGAGATTTTATTTTGAAAAATTATTTTATTGAAATTGAAGAAATTCAATGAGTTACATCTAAAAATTGAAGAAATTCAATGAGTTACATGTAAAAATTCAAGAAATTCAATGAGTTACATCTAAAAATTCAAGAAATTCAATGAGTTTTAGCTTGAAATTCAAGAAATTCAATGAGTTACATGTAAAAATTCAAGAAATTCAATGAGTTACATGTAAAAATTCAAGAAATTTAATGAGTTACATGTAAAAATTCAAGAAATTCAATGAGTTTCAGCTTGAAATTCAAGAAATTCAATGAGTTACATGTAAAAATTCCAGAAATTCAATGAGTTACAGCTAAAAATTCCAGAAATTCAATAAATTACATCACGAACTTCAATGACTAATTCTTGAAAAAACTCAATTAATCCCATTTTAATCTTCCACTCCAAGAAAACCAAAAACACACACATCAAAACTTCAACACACAAATACACTTTAACGCCAAACAACTACTTATCCTTAACTACACCAAACTTCCCAACCAAACTTTCACCAAACCACCAACTTTTTAGTAACCCAATATCTTAAAAACTCCAACAACAATACCAACAACTAAAAAAAAATACCTAAGAAGTTTAATAATAAAAAAGATAAGCAAAAGACATTACCCGAAATAATTACCTTTCACTATATACCTTTAAAAATGCGCCATTGTCTCGAGTTGGTTGATTTATAGCACGACCGTGGACTCGCCACGGGCCTTTACTCGTCTTTTGTACACATACCACAAATCTTAACCTCGTAAACAAAAGGCACGCATCTTTTGTGTGAAAATCAGCGAGTTGATGCGAGCAGACAGCTGACTAGCGCATAATCCCTTTTACTGCTTTGACTGCTTTTGCTTCACGCACCTACTCCTTATTTATAAACTGGGAAATGAATCTACGAACTTGGTATAACGAAGAAATATGGTGGTTGTAAGAAAGAGTTTAAGTTGAGGTTAAATGTTGTTTGAAGCTTTCTAAAATTTTCTATTCAACGGATTTTTATGAAATTTTTTGAGTTTTGTAGAGAATAGTGTAAGGTTTGTGTGGAATCTTGAAGAATGTAAATTGAGTTGGTAGTTTTGTTGGAAAAAATTCATAAAGTTGATGAAATAAAGAAAAATTTTTGTTGGATTGTTGTTTTCTTAGAAAAAAAAAAATATTTTCAAAGTTGGAAAATAAACTGCTGTTGATAAATTAAATAAAACTTGTACTACAAGATGGAAAATACAGAGTTTAAAAATATTGTCGAGTAAAATTTAAGGAATTGTTGATGCAAAATTACAAATCAAATTTTTTCAATTTTTTCCAAAAAAAATTTATCTCCAACTTTAAAAATTTTTTCCAAAAAAACTAACAACCCAATATATAATCTCTTTAAATCTACGTATTCTACAAAATATTCTCCACAATCTACACCAAATTTCGTAAAATTCCGAACAATTATTAATTTTTACCACTTTTCCAAACCAACATCACTTTTTACATATCGCTTTGATCAACAACAACTTCATTACCAACCAAAAATTCTTAGAAAATTCCACTATAATAAACTTAATCCTTAAGATTTACATCCAACAACCACCAAAAATTCATTCATACGAAGGTTCAACTTATAAAACTAAACAACAATCCCTTGGTGAAATATTAAGAGATAAAAACGCACAATAGGCGTTGTAATATTTTACAACGAATAAAATGTTAATGTCCGAAAGAGAGAAAACACTTCATTTTTTCTTCTTTTTTTTTCTCTTTTTCGTATTTCAAGAAAGGTATCTTTTGAGTTATAAATGTTTGATGTGTAGGTGAATAGAACATAAAATTTATTCCATCTGATGTTCTCCAGACAAAAGTGACGCGTTTCTTCGGTCGCTATTTCTTCAATAAATGGTAATATCCTTTCCCAAAGCTCAGAACGATATTTTTTATTTTTGTATTTTAAAATTTTAAATTTGAATTGTGAAGAAGAATAATGTTGTATTTGATTTATTGTGTTATGTAGTTGTTGTTTGTGAGTGGAGAGTTGAGGATTTAGGAGGATTTGTTTGAAGATGTTTAATGAGAGTGTTGTTTATTGTTGAAAAGAGAAGATTTGAGTTGGATAAAGTTGTATAAAGATGAAAATTTTTGTTTTCTGTTTGCAGATGGGTTGAGAATGTGGTTAAGCTGGTTAAAGAAGTGAAGGTAAGTGTTGTTAATGTTTTTATTGAGTTTGGAAGATGGGTGTGTAGAAACATGGTGGGAATGTAAAATTGTTGAAAGTGGAAGAGAATTTGAAGGTGGGATGAGGATTTAGGTTGAGGTGTAAAGAATATGTGGGTAAATGATCGGTAATGGGGAAGTGGAATGTTGCAGGAAATGATGAAAAATAGGTAAGTTTTGAAATGGAAATTGGTGAAATGGGAAAATTTGTTGTAGAAAAAATGGTAGAAAATGAAGTTTTTCCAGGAAAGTATTGGAAAATGAAGTTTTTCCAGGAAAATGGTGGAAAATGAAGTTTTTCCAGGAAAATGGTGGAAAATGAAGTTTTTCCAGGAAAATTGGTGGAAAATTAAAAGTTTTTTAAAGAAAACTGGTGGAAAATTAAAAGTTTTTCAAAGAAAATTAACAGGAAGTGAAAAATTGTTTTTGAAGAAAATTGGTGAAAACTGACAAATTTTTTTTTTAAAGAAAATTGGTGGAAATTGAAAAGTTTGTCTTGAAAAATTGCTGTAAAATAATGTTTTTTCAATGAAAATGGTGGGAAAATGAACAGATTTCACAAAAAATTGATTTAAACGTAAATTTTAAAAATAAAACAGTGAAAAAAGATACTACACAAAAAAGGCGGAAATTAAAAATATTTCCGGAAATTTGGTAGAAAATATGAAAACCTGCACCTAAACTTAAATATAACAGATTATCTCGAAACCAGAAACGAAATACAAATATAATAATTGAGAAAAACTTATTTTGATTAACCGTACCACAAACACTAAATTTTTTTACACAACTAAAAATGAATTTGATTCTAAAAATTATTTCCAAAACCAATTTCCACAAGTTAAGTAAGTTGAAATGGAAAATTTTAAAAAGGAAAACATTTCACCGTTGAGTGAACAAAAAATGTCAACATTCAGCCTGTCTTACTGAAAATCTCGCACATTGAAGAGTTGTTGACTCGCTGTCCAACCAAGGAATTAATCTTCGGAAAGCGGGAAAAGGGTTTTCACATGAATGCAAACAGAGTGGAAATTGAGAGCAGTTAATCGCACCGCTAATCTCCAAAAATAAATAATAAAAAAATTTAATTTTTTGAGAAAATATTGAAAATTTTTATAATTAAAAGCAGGATAAGAGAAATCAATGAAACAAATTTAGATGTTTGTATTTGTAGTAACGAATTAAAAATTTTTTAGTAACGTTTCCGTTTCGGCAAATTTCAAAGTTCAGTTATTTTGCACGGATGTTTTCATCTTTTCTAGTTGCTTTCAAACAATTTTTCGATTTTTTGGTAAATATTGCCACGCTTTCCATGCACTGTTTGCATGTTAACCAATTGTTTGCAGGAACTCGTAATTTTAATTTTGACTTTTAGTAGTAGTAATTCCACAATGTCGAATGACTTTTCCTAATTTTCCACTGAAATTTACACATTTTCCACTGGCATTTCAATTTTTTCACTGTTTTTTCGCACCATTGAGGTTGTGGAAAACGTGAGAAAAATTTGAAAGTATTATTGCAATACTGTAATACTTTCAAATTTTCAAAAAAAACGGCTGGAAATATTTGGAAAACTTGAAAATAAATTTGGAAAACCGATAATAGATGGTACAGTATTAAAATCTGCTTGAAAAACTTGGAATTAATCGTGGAAATTTTCGGGAAAATATTTGGAAAACGAAGAAATATATTTTGGAACACATGTTGACTGTGGAAAATTGACAGAACACTTTTGTAAAGCTTGAAAATGCTCGGGGAAACCTTGTGGAAAGCATGGAAATTTGTGGAAATTATTTAGAAAACTTAGAAAAAAATTTATCACATTCCCATATTGAAAAATTTACAAAAAATTCTTGAAACAAACCACAAAAACTATTTAAAAAATGTGCAAAATAACACAAAATTACTACAAAACAAAACTCTAACCTTAAAAACTACTTGATGGAAAATATCAAACAACATCTAACATCACCACAACACACCAACAACTTCCAAAAACGAAACCACACTACATTTAAAATATTGATCAAACCCACTTTAAAACGTTATTAATATCCACAAAATAAATTGATGACCAATAAAGCATTAACTCGGTAAAATAACGACGTTTACTCTAAACGTGAAATTTTTGACGGCAGTGGGAAACGGCTGAATGCCAATAATAATTTATCGCCTCGCTTTAGGTGGTGTTGGCCGCTGCGTTATCGAATATCATTAATTGCAACGTAAATCTATAATCATTATCTACGATCAAATATTAAAAGCAAACGTCGAGCAAAATCCTTCTTCGCACGGTTGACGCACGCGTGTGTCTTTAAGCCACGGTTTTAATTAAAAAATATTTCGGAGACACATTTTGCGCGCGTTGGGTTAAATTACCGTACTTCTTAAATTCTAAAATGAGGGGCTTAATTTTTTTTTAGGGGTTTTATTTTATGGTGAGTTTTTTGAGTGGAAATTTTGTACTGTGTTTGTTTTTGTTTTGGTAATTTGTTGGTGGATGGTGGGAAATGGAGGTTGAAGGTTGTTGTTGTTGTGGGGAAGGTTAAGGAGTGCAAATTCGGAAAATTAGGGAAAATTCCAAATTTTGGATATATAACTGTGGAAATAGATTTTTTGTTGTTGAAAATTTGGGTATTTTTTATTTATAAAAATGGATTTTTTTTTAAGGATTGAAAACATTATTTTTGAATTTTTAAAGTTGATAGGTCTTAAAGTAACATTTTGAAATATTTGAAGTTTTTATTTCAAAATCTGAAACTTGGTACTCCGTATTTCGAAATGAAACATTTACAAAATTCGAATTTCGACATTTTTCGACAAAAAAAAAAAATCTGAATTTTGAATTTCGACATTTTTCGACCAAAAAAATTAAAAATTAGGCCCAATTAAATTTCACCAATTTCGAAACTCAAAAATATTTCCTATCACATCCTCCACAACCCCCATCCAAAAAATCAAAATTTTTCCCCAATTTAATCCCAAAACACATCACACAATGTAATCCCAAATCAAAACAAATAAAACTCCAAATTAAACACCAACACCATCAACCACCAAAAACTCAACATCCACCAAATTAAAAACACCTTCAAAACACCCTACCCATCTCAACTGACATTTTAAGCACTGTGAATAAAGATCCTCTTCCGTGAAATTGAAAATATGTCACAAATAAATTGGTATGAAGGATCGAAGTCAGGAAATAACTTTAGTCCCGAAACAAACTGCCTGCTTAACTTGATGTATGTCAGCCAATTCTCTTATCAACTGCAACTGTGAAGCCATCAGTTGGTCTTTGACCAATAAGCCGCTTAAACTAGCGCAGACTCCATTCTAGATATCCTATTTTTATTTATATTTTTAGATCTCCCCCTATTAGATACCTGTTTTATTTGTGTAAATTTTAACATCTGACGTGTAAAAGATTTTCGTGGTTTTGGTACAATAAAATTTTCACCAAATCCAAGTTTAATCTTCAATCTGGAAGCAAATAAAATTATTGTAAGTTAGATAATTTAACAAGATTTGTGAAGAAAATTTTTTTTTTTTTTATGGTGTAAAGTCGTTTTGTCGAGGTTTTGGTTCTCGTATTGTAAGTGATTTTATTGTGATTTATAGAGAGCGTGACAGCTGGTGACCACTACACACACCCAGAAAATTTTTGGGGCACTGCGGAGTGGGTGTATGGGAGAAAGATGAGTGCGTCTTGAAATACAAACAGAACAAAAATATAGTGGGGATCGATAATTTTGTTCATATTTTTAAAGATGGTTTGTCTGTGTTTGGGAATTGTAAATATTTGGAGATTTTGATGACGTTAGGTCAAGGTTTGGTTGCGTGGTGGGAAGAAATGATGTGGGAAATGAATTCAACAATTGATGAAGAGATTTGCTTTTTTTTAATGTGGAAATTTAAATGTCCATGTCGTGATTTTTGAATTGATTTGTTTGTTTAGTGGTTATTTCAACAAATATTTATTAATTATTAATTCTACAGGGATTGTTGTATTTATGATATTTACAATGTAATTAGAGCAGTTTTACAACGTTCTAATAACATTGTTTGTTACTCTGCAATAAACATTGTCAGTGCAACTATGTACTTTCAACAAACATCCATGTTTACAAAACTTTATTTTTGTCAAAAATTCCGTTGTTGCAAAAAATTCATTGCTTCAACTGTGCAACAAAAATTCATTGTTTCAACTGTGCAACAAAAATCCATTGTTTCAACTGTGCAACAAAAATTCATTGTTTCAACTGTGCAACAAAAATCCATTGTTTCAACTGTGCAACAAAAATCCTTTGTTTCAACTGTGCAACAAAAATTCATTGTTTCAACTGTGCAACAAAAATCCATTGTTTCAACTGTGCAACAAAAATCC